>JAPFRF010000017.1:12427500-12602500 GCA_029282475.1 Phrynocephalus forsythii | reverse complement strand
GGTTACTGTATTTGGTTTATTCTTCCTAGGTGTACTTATCCCCACTGAATTTAATTCTGTTGTTTTCAGCTCAAGCCTATCTAGATCCTTTTTAATGTTGTTTCCCCTCTTCCAGGGTCTTTGCTATTCCAGTTCAGTGTCATCCGCAAAATCTGATTAGAATTTCCTACACCTCCTGATCCAAGTCATTAATAAAAATGTTGAACAGCACCGAGCGCAGGATATTTATGGAATTCTGTTCTGAGCCTATAAGTTCATTCGAAAGCCTTTTGAGGCTCTTGTAAGACACCGACTTGAGATATTCCCCCAACCCCAACCCCAAATCAAAACACATAGGATAGAAACTAGCTGTAAAGCTCTAGAAGAGACAGAAATGGTGACCACAAGCCAGTAGACCTCCAGACAACCTCATCTGGCCACCACTGATTACAGTCTTTCTGTTTGCAAATCGTACAGGCCACTGGCTCTTCCTGGGCCTTCCACTTCTTGGCTCCACATCAAAATGCCCCACTCCTCCATACGAACAGCTAATGAGACAGCTGTGATTGAAATAACCATGTAAGTCAACCTCAGGAGATAATACTGGAGGACTAATTGGTGGATGACATGGGCAGAACATCATCCGCCAGCGCGGAAAGCTGGAATAATTGCGGCACGTAATACCTCTGTGAACAGAATGAATATCAGACAGTTGCACAAAGATAGAATTTAGGATCTTTCATACTTTAGCTGAGTAGTTCCAGCTTTTTCCACCCTCATTGCCTTAAAAATCAGTGTATCCATCAAACATGTATAAGGAACAATTAGGGTTAATATGTGAAACAAGATGTGAAAAATATTTCAGGTAGACTTTTTTTTTGCAACTTTATGAGTAAGGGTTATGACTTTTGATGGTGTCTCCTATAGAAAGACCATGCCAAAGGAGAGCCATGGTCCTTTTGCATAAAATGACCTGCAAGGCAAGAAATGTGGGCAGGGGGGAGCTTTTCTCCATGCTCCATCCTAATATTAGACACTCACGAGGTGATCTACTGAGCTGATGAGAACGTCAGAGTAGGTACCAAGAAGCGGCACTGTGGAATTCACTACCAGGTCATGGGCATCATCTACCCAATTGGAGCCAGCAGTCAAGAAGTCAGAAGAAGGCTGAGACTGAGAAGGGCAGCAATGAAGGAAGTGTAAGGAGGGGAACAAGGCTGAGATCACCCACTTTCTTGTATTTCTGATCCCCCTCTATGGGTGTGAAAGCTTGACAGCTAAGAAAGCTGAGAAGTAAAACAATGATTTGCTTGAAAGATGGTGCTAGAGGAGAACTCTGGAGATGCCCTGGGCTGCCAGAAAGACACATGAGTGGGTCCCAGATCCAGTTAAGCCTGGACTAGCTCTAGAGGCACAAATGTTGTAGTCCTACTTTGGGCACATCATGAGAAGGCAAGATTCTTTGGGAAAGATCACAATACTGGGAAAGGTGGAAAGTGGCAGGAAAAGAGGAAGATGCAATATGAGACGGGGTGACTCTCTAAAAGAGGCTGCAGGTTTGAGTTTGCAAGAGCTGAGTGTTCTGAGTGTTCTGGAGATCATTCATCCATTGGGTTGCCATGAATCAGAAGCCACTGGAATGCGCTTAACAACAACAGCCAGCTTTAGACGAGGACTGGACACTTGAGGCAATACTGGGACCACCCATGTGGCTTGTTTATCAGGATCGCCTTGGGCTCAGAGGTAGGATTCTGTAGTATATCCATTGCTGAAGAATGCAAAACACCAATTGAAATCCTGCTGCACAGGTACATGTGTGTGATGTGCAGCTGCAGAACTGTTTGGAAAATTGTGGCACACCAGCAGTGGCATTTCCCTGTCACATTTGCAGTGCCCTAACTTCAGGTTAAGCAGATTTCAGCAAGAGAATGTGTTTGCACTCAGGTTGGCCACGATGTGAGCAGAATTATGGATTAGCTACACCCTTGGTATGATCTCAAAGGTGCCTTCTCACCTTCTTTTCAGAGATGACAAGAAAGGAAATGAATTGGACAAGCAGTAAGTATCATCCCTTTCAGCATCCTGTCATCTGGTGTGGCGTCCAAAGTTGGATTTTTGTTTAGCAGGGTTGGTGTGCGGAAACTGGACCTGGCTTTAATAACTACTGCTGCTGCCGCCGCAGCTGCTGCTGCTGCTGCTGCTGTCTCCAGTTCTGTGTAGCTCAATTTAAAAAGGATGTTGACAACCTTGAACAGGTCCAGAGGAGGGCGACCAGGATGGTTGAGGGTCTGGAAGATATGCCTTAGGAGGAATGGCTTAGGGAGCTGGGGATGTTTAGCCTCTCTAAAAGAAGACTGAGAGGGGATATGATAACTATGTTTAAATATTTGAAAGGATGTCATTTCGAAGAGGGAGCTGGCTTGTTTTCCATGGCTTCCAAAACTAGGACTGAGGACAATGGTTTCAAACTACAAGAAAAGAGATTCCATTTGAACATTTAGAAGAACTTCCTGGCAGTTAGGGCTGTTCAGCAGTGGAATACGCTGCCACAAAGGAGGGTGGTGGAGTCTCCTTCTTTGGAGGCTTTTAAGCAGAGGCTGGAAGGCCATCTGTCGGAAATATTGTGATGGGGGTTCCTGCATGGCAGGGGGTTGGACTAGATGGCCCTTGAGGTCTCTTCCAACTCTATGATTCTATGATTCTAACTTCCTCTGATCCTGCAGCAGATAAAAATAGTTTGGCCAGGATCCTACAGAGCAGATTTTATTCTTCCTGAGGAGAAAACCTAGTTCCTCCCAGCCAACACCTGTCCAAGGCATCATATGAGGGTGCAATATAACCAACGGATCTGAGCCATGATACTGTATAGTGTGTAATTCTAGGTATGCAGGCTCTACACTGAAAGTGTTGCTATTCAAAAAGAAAGCTCCCAGCTAGCACTGGGGCAAGAACAGGCAAGCTTGGGTGGAGCTTGCCCTAGACCAGTGGTTCTCAACCTGTGGGTCCCCAGATGTTCCTGGACTGCAACTCCCAAAAGCCTCCACCACTCACGGTGCTGGAAGGTGTTTCTGGGAGTTGCAGTCCAGGAACATCTGGGGACCCACAGGTTGAGAACCACTGCCCTAGATAATCCTCAAAAGCCTTCCAATTCAGGCCTTTCCCCCCAATGTGAGCCACATTCAGGTGTTGAGGTAGGTAGGCACAACTTGCAGAACGGAGAATTACTGTATTTGTAGTCTACAACACTCCAAAACCCCACCTCCTTGATCCTCCTCTGAGATCACACCTGCATTGATTGAACTGCCCTAGTTAAGAGCTGATTTGCTGGACAGCTCCCTGGCCGCTTGGGCAGGCTTTGTGCTAGAGACCATCTTTGGTCTTGCTGGACAGCTCCCTGACCTGGTTTAAGGGCAGGCAGGATCAGAGTCTGCTTATTTAATTTATTTTTAATTCTATACACACCCCTTTGATTCAAATACTTCATTAAAATCAGGAAACCAAACTTAAGCCTGGACAACATAATCATCAAAAGTAAAACACAGGAGGTAGAAATGCTGACATTGAATCATTTTGATTTACATGGGCATAATTTATTTTGAAAATAAAAATTACTGTATGAACTAAAACATTTTTTTATCCCTCCTCTGCCCCAAAAGAAAATAATGTCACTGCCAGGCTGTCACCCCGGGTGGAGGAGATCGAGCTGTGATCCTGCCTCTGCGCGCGGAGGCCAGACCACGGCCGAAGCTCAGCTGATCTGCTCCGCCCGGGATGACAGCTGCGCCAGCTGTCACCGCGGGTGGAGGAGATTGAGATGTGATCCCAGCTGATCTCCTCCACCCGGGATGACAGGTGTGCCGGCTATCTTGCACCCAAGGCAGAGATTGCTGGAGAGGGAGCCCCGGTCCCACCTCCACTTGCAAGGCAAGAACGGGGCTCTCTCTGACAGTCCTCCCCCGGCAATGAAAGCCAGGCTGTCATCAACCTAACCAAACTAATTTATTCTGGTTCTGTGCGGTTCGTTCCCAAATTGCTATGGGCTCCGTTATTCATTCCGTTACGTAATGGAATGAATAACGGATAACGAAATGAATATTTTTTTGTTTCATGCCCATCTCTAATCACAAGTACAATCCACAAAAGATGAAGTTAGAATTCACTAGAAGGTGTTGGGAGTGACTGACATATAATCTCAGACAACTGAGAGCTATTCTGGCTACTGGCTTCCCAGAATCCCATGCAGAACTCCCAATCTGTCGAAGGGCTGTTCTTGGTTTTAAGTCCAAACTTTAAATGAGATTATGAATGAATGAATGAATGAATGAATGAATGAATGAATGAATAATACTTTATTGCAGTCAATGACCAAATCCAAATTCAAAATACATACACACACACACACACACACACACACACACACACACACACACACATATACGCACAGAGACACAGACACAGACACAGACACACACAGACACACACACACAGAGACTCTCCAAAGAGATGTCCTGCTGGAACAACAAGATTTTCCTGCTTTTTAAAAAAAAATTTAAAATTATTTTAATGTTTAGCCCTTTGTTCTGCGCTGGAAACGGCTAAATCCTGCAGAGCTTGGAGCCTCTGCCAATGAAGCATGAGTTGGAAAGATGCCATTTTGCACAGGAACTGTGATAATCCTGCACAGATGGAGCATTTCTTCCTGGCTTTGTGGATGAATCTTGTACAGGAAGAGATGGCATTCGGTATTGTACTTGTAAGAACCTTGTAAACCTTTGGCAGACCTTTGGCAGACCAGAGATCTTGGTGTGTTGGTGGACAGCTCCATGAAGGTGTCTCCCCAATGTGTGGCAGCGGTGAAGAAGGCCAATTCCATGCTAGGGATTATCAAAAAGGGGATTGAAAATAAAACAGCCAACATGATAATGCCATTGTACAAAACCATAGTAAGGCCGCACCTGGAGTATTGTGTACAATTCTGGTCACCGCATCTCAAGAAAGACATAGTGGAACTGGAAAAGGTGCAAAAGAGAGTGACTAAAATGATTACTGGGCTGAGGCACCTCCCTTATGAGGAAAGGCTAAAATATTTGGGGCTCTTTAGTCTGGAAAAAAGGTGTCTGAGGGGGGATATGATTGAGACGTACAAAATAATGCAGGGCATGAGTAAAGTGGATAGATGGAAGCTCTTTTCCCTCTCACAAAATACCAGAACTAGGGGACATGCACTCAAATTGAGGGCTGGGAGAGTAAGAACAGACAAAAGAAAATATTTTTTCACCCAGCGCGTTGTTAGTCAGTGGAACTCCCTGCCACGGGTGGTGGTGATGGCATCTGGCCTGGATGCCTTCATAAGGGGATTGGACAGATTCCTGGAGGAAAAGTCCATCCTAGGTGACAAACCATGAGGGAGATGTGTAATCGCCAGGCTTAAAACCGGGGTCCTTCAAGGGCCAGATGCAGGGCAGTGGGATCAGGAGACAGAGATCTAGTCTCATGCGCTCCCAGAGGCATCTGGTGGGGCCACTGTGAGATACAGGAAGCTGGACTAGATGGGACTTTGGCCTGATCCAGCAGGGCTCTTCTTAGGTTCTTATGTTCTTCAGGGCAAAGGGGTCATGTCACTGCCCTGGGGAGCTTTCCTGTGGGATTCCAGCAAGAGGTGGGTGCGGGGGAAACTCGCGCAGAGAGATGTGACACTGAAGAGAAAAGAGGGGTTTCTTTCTTGGTTTCTTTCTGAGCGTGAGAGGCTGTGACAATCAGAACCCAAACACTGCTACTTCTTCTTACTAAAGTCCACAGGGTCTAGAAAGGAACACTCCTTTAGGAATCGCTGGCATAACTCGCTGGCAAAAAGCCTAGGTTTTCAAACACAGGTAAGCCTCTACATTGCACCTCAAAAAGATTTATTTATTGTATCTATTTGTTAGATTTGTATACCACCCACCTCGCCTGAGGCCACACTGGGCAGCTCATAGTATCATCAAATAGTAAAAGAATACTACCGATATAAAATAACATTGACCTATAAACATCATGAGATAAAATGGTAACTCAACAATGATCTAATTCACAACTACATGATAAATATCTAGAAGGCAGTAGAAATGGGTTTTCACTGATGGAAACTCTTCTCAAAACAACCAAGTTTTTAGAGAGATTTTTTGGGCACTTATAAGTAGAGTGGCCAGGTGGATGGGGGTGGGGTGGGGTGGGGGTTGGTGGGGTAGTTAGATCCAAAGTCTAGATGCCCAGAAGGCCTAATGCTTAGTCCTCTCCATTAGAGATGGGCACGACCAGAAAAAATGATGTTTCGAGTTTTTGTTTGTCGGAACGGGTCCGTTTCGGGTCGTTTCCGTTTGTCGCGAAATTTTTCAAAAATTTGTCATTTCCGTTTGTTGTTTGTCGTTTCCGCTGCGATTTAGCGTGATTTGACTTCCCAGTGCATAGGGGCGTCCCGCGATGACCCAGTGCAGGCGGAAAACACTTTAAACTGGGTGATGAATAATATATTTAATAAATATATCGTTGCATAAGACTGCATCCTATGCAAAATAAAGCAAACAAAGTGGGCAGAATGCAATATTCTTTTTTTTTCTTGGTTAACGCTGACTGAACCGGCCACCCTACTTGGTCTGTCTGTCTGTTATACTTTTTTGTTGTTTTGTTTTGAAGCTTTTATCCATCCCATCTCCCTTCACCTCTCAGACGGAGCAGGAGACACAGTATTCCATTCCTCCCCCAAATCTGGATGAGGGTCTACTACTCTACTCTCTCAATGTCCTCCCCATCTGTCACTCCTTGTAAAGCCAAGCAATTAAGCAAATTCAACCCTGGTCATCTAGTGGTTAGAGATTCAGTCTGGTAGTGGCATCTGGTTTAGGGTTAGGGTTAGGGTTAGAGTTAGGGTTTTTGTGGGCTATGGGCTGCACCTCTGGGTGCCTCTGACCCACTAAGAAGGGAAGCGTACTGGCGTACAGGTTAGGGGTAGGGGTAGGGTAGGGGTAGATAGGGATAGTGGGCTCTGGGAAGCACCTCTGGGTGCCTCTAACCCACTAAGAAGGGAACTGTACTGGCGTACAGGTTAGGGTTAGTGGTAGGGGTAGGTAGGGGTAGTGGGCTCTGGGAGGCACCTCTGGGTGCCTCTGACCCACTAAGAAGGGAAGCGTACTGGCGTACAGGTTAGGGTTAGGGGTAGGGTTAGGGGTAGAGTTAGTGGGCTCTGAGAGGCACCTCTGGGTGCCTCTGACCCACTAGGAAGGGAAGCATACTGGTGTACAGGTTAGGCTTAGGGTTGGGGTAGGGGTAGGTAGGGATAGTGGGCTCTGGGAGGCACCTCTGGGTGCCTCTGACCCACTAAGAAGGGAACCGGACTGGCATACAGGTTAGGGTTAGGGGTAGGGGTAGGGGTAGGGATAGTGGGCTCTGGAAGGCACCTCTGGGTGCCTCTGACCCACGAAGAAGGGAAGCGTACTGGCGTACAGGTTAGGGTTAGTTTTGGGGTAGGGGTAGGTAGGGATAGTGGGCTCTGGGAGGCACCTCTGGGTGCCTCTGACCCACTAACAAGGGAACTACTAGCGTACAGGTTAGGGTTAGGGGTAGAGTTACGGTTAGGTAGGGATAGTGGGCTCTGGGAGGCACCTCTGGGTGCCTCTGACCCACTAAGAAGGAACTGATGGTGGGTTCTTAGGGGTAGGCACCTTTGGGATAGTGGGCTCTGGGAGGCACCTCCTGACCCACTAAGAAGGGAAGCGTACTGGCGTACAGGTTAGGGTTAGGGGTAGGGGTAGGGGATAGTGGGCTCTGGATTGCTCTGACTTACTAAGGACAGCTTACTGGTGTACGGACACACAGCTTGGATTAGGCAGAACCCTAAGTTTTACAGCCCACTAAGCTATACAAGGAGTATGGGCGTCCACAAGGCCAGAGTAAGGGCGGCCACAAGGCCAGAGTATGAGACCACAGAACCTGAGTATGGGAGGCCACAAGGCCAGAGTAAGGGCGGCAACAAGGCCAGAGTACCTGAGGAAATAAGGCCAGAGGAAGGGCGGCCACAAGGCCAGCACAGCAGATTTTTGCAGAATCACGGCTGTTTTCCAGTACACAAGTAAAATGTGTCCTCCTTAGTGGGTCACAGTGTCTTGCAGCCCAGAGGACAGAGTAGGGGAGCCCAAAAGGCCTGAGACTGAGACCACAGGGCCTGAGTAGGGGAAGCCACAGGGCCAGCAAGGCAGACTTTAGCCAAGTCCAAGCAGTGTGCTACTACAAACAGTTTTCAGCCCTTCTTAGTGAGCCACAGTGTATTACAGCCCAGAGGAAAGAGTGGCGGAGGCCACAGGGCCTGAGTCTGAGGGCTGAGTACCGGCTGCCAAAAGGACAGCAAGGCAGAGTTAGGACTCTTCCTTCCCAGCTGTGTCCTGGTATGCTGGCAAACTGCCAGTACGCAAATACAATGCCCTACTTAGTGAGTCACAGTCAGAGTACCCACCAAGAACCAACCAAGCCTGGAACTTTCTGACAAACTCTTCTATTTGTCCTAAATGGCGCCAGTACACAAGTACATTTCCCTTCTTAGTGAGCCACAGTGTATTGCAGCCCAGAGGAAAGACTGGCGGAGGCCACAGGGACTGAGTAGGTGAGGCCAACAGGCCACAAAGTCCAAGCTGTGTGCTAGCATGCCAACAAACTCCCAGTACGCAGGCAAAATGTCGTTCTTAGTGAGTCACAGTGCTTTGCAGCCCAGAGGAAAGAGTAGCAGAGACAACAACAACCCCCCTAACCCTAACTCTAACCCTAAGACAGCTGTGTGCCACTACAAACAGCTTTCTGCCATTCTTAGTGAGTCACAGTGCAGCCCAGAGGAAAGAGTGTTCTGAGGCAGCCCACAAAGTCCCAGCTGTGTGCTAGACGCCAGTAAACTGTCAGTAGTGAGTCACAGTGTTTTGCAGCCCAAAGGCCCACATGAGAGTCTGAGACCACAGGGCCTGAGTAGGCCTGAGTCTGAGACCGCAGGGCCTCAAATTGACAGGCCTGGAGCTGAATGGCCTGAGCTGCCACAAGGCCAACAAGGCAGACTTTTGCCTTGCCAGCAAGTCAGCTGCTTTGCCTAATCAATCACGGCTGTTTTTAGTGAGTCACAGTGTTCTGCACAGACAAAGAGTAGCGGAGAAAAGGCCTGAGTCTGATACCACAATGTCCTTCTTAGTGAGTCACAGTGTTTTGCAGCCCAGAGGACAGAGTAGCAGAGGCTGAGGGAGCAGCACCTGGAAGGCATCCTCCAAGCCGTGGTGTCCTGGCCTGGTAGCCTGACAGGCAGGCAGGTAGGCAGAGGGGCGGGCAGGCAGGGAACCAGGCAGTCTGGCTTACACGTAGGAGGAAGGCAGGCTTGCAGTGTACCCACCCAGGCTAGGGAAAGCTCAAACCCCAAGTGCCAGAAGGGAGGATTGTTTCTGCCTTTGGAGGCCGAGTTTCTCCAAACCAGGAGACCGAGTTTCGTCAATCCAGGAGACAGAGTGGAAGCAGGAGAACAGGGCTATTTCTTTAAGGCTGTAAGGAGGAGAGCTAGGCCCCTGCCAATCAATCCCTGAGGTAGGTCGTTGCAAAGTGCATCCTGACCACTTTGTAAGCGTAGTGGCTCCAAAACCCCAGGGAAGGGAGGAACGCATCGAGGAAGGCAGGTGTTAGGGTGTACTATACTCAAGTCAGACCAGCCATGGCCAACGGGGAAATGTTGGGCCAACACTGACCCTAGAAAAAAATAGTCCTGGGCTGCTACAAAGACCAGGGAAGCCCTAGAAAACCTGGGCTAATTATGTAGCCCTTATAACATCCATACATGCAGCGGAATTAAAGGCATTTAGGCAGAAAAAGGTGGCAGGCAGGCAGGCAGGTGAAGCATTCAGGCAGGGCAGGCAGTCATATAAACAGAGCAGACAGCCAGGCATAACTGTGTCGCGGTGGTGGAATGTTAGGATGGGAGGCACACAGGCATTGTTTACATTGGGTTAGGGTTAGGGTTATGGGAAGTTGCACAGCTGCAGCCCCAAAAGTCTTGTCCGGTTCAAAATTATAAACATTGAGGGTCCTTGCTGGTTTTGAGCCTTGCTGGTTTTCCCTTCCAAATGACACATTGAGTGGTCCTCCCTGGTTTTGAGCCAGGCAAGGGCTGGAAAAATTGGGTAGTCATCGAACCCTTCAAGTGGGAATACAGAAAGGCAGGCAGGCAGGCAGGCAGACAGACAGACAGACAGACAAGCAGGCACTTAGGCAGGTAGGGCCAGGGCCAGCCAGACAGGTAGGCCTGTAGGCAGGCAGGCAGGCTTGCAGGCAGGAAGTTAGGCTTGCAGGGAAGAAGCCAAGCTGGGAGGCAGGCATAATTGCAGGCAGGCAGACATAAGTGGTGCTCTGGTAGTGGATGTCAGAGCAAGGGAGGCCCATTTTGAAGGAACCCATGGCAGAACGACTTTGGACCTAGGTTTTGGAGTGTTGGGGTAATCCCAACGTGGAAAGGTTGAAGCGGATGAAAGTCAACCTTTCCACGGTCTCCGGGTCGAGACGAGAGTGGCGTGGCCTCAGGACATCTCCCATGTGGGAGAAGACACGCTCACTCTGGACACTGGTGGGTGGGATGGACAAGAGGTCCAACGCCAGAGTCGAAAGAGCGGGCCACAGGTCTGCCTTTCTGGCCCAGTAGTGGAGTGGGTCCAAGGTGAGGGGTTGGAGGGGCTTGGCCATTTACTCCCTCACCATGGTCAGAGTGGGGTCCGGTTCTTCTTCCTCCCTTGCCTCCACTGAGGAGGAGACTGCCATGGCTAGGGCAGAGGCCAGGTAGTTGGCTGCTAGCATGGAACCTGGCCTCTGGGTGTACACTCCTGCAGTAGAGGAGGAAGAGGATCCTTGCGAGCATTCCTCTTCTGGATCGCTCTGGCTTCCGTGCGCCCTCGGGAACGCCTGGGCCTGATTTGAGACAGCCCCGCGGACTTGACGGCATAGCTCCGTCTTCCAGGAGTTCAGGTCGGCAGGGCTCCCTGCCAAGGAACCCTTGATGCGAGGGTCGCACAGGCATGCCGTCTGGTACACCTTTTCCCTCCTCAGTGGGCTAAGGCGGGTATCCACGCCGGTCAGCAGCCTATCTGCCAAGGCCCTGCTCTTTGGGAGAAGATCGGGTTCGTCGCGGATACTGGCCTCTAGGCATTGGCGAAGGGCATTTACCAGGGGGAGTACATGGCCCAGGCTGGTGTTGTAGTTGCTCAGGACGTGGGTGGTCTCCTCAAAAGGCTGCAGGATACCCACCATCTGGGAGAGGGCGATAATGTCCAATACCATTCCCCCAGGCAGGACGGGAGTGGTTGACATGACGTATTCCACCACTTGCCTCTGCTCCACCAGGTGCTTGACCATTTCGTAGGTGGAGTTCCACCGGGTGGTCACGTCCTGGATCAGGATGTGCTCTGGTCGGCCCATCTCCGCCTGCTTCTCACGCATCATCCTGGATGCCTTGACGCTGCGTAAGAAGTGCCCGACGATTTTCCGGCACTTGTCCAGCAAGGCCTTGGTCTCCAGGGTCCCCTCATCCCAGGAGTCCTTCGGTGCTCCCAGTCCAATGGCATCGCCCACCACCAGATGCTGTTTGTGTGCTGCGCACACGATGCCCTGGAACCCTGCCCTTTCAACCGCGTTGATCATGTTACAGCCTGCGTCAGTAACCATGAATCCGCAATTGACCTGCCCCTTGGTTCCCAATCCCCACTCTCGCAGTGCCGTCTTGAGGACCTCAGCAATGTGGATGCCTTTGGCACTGTCCTCCATGCTTTGTGCCTGGAGAAGCACCACCCTGTACCCTCTTGGAGTGCTCCCTTGTGGCTCCCCCTGATGCTGTTCTTGGGATGCCCTGGTGTCAAGTACCTCCTTGGGTTGCCACCAATGAGCCGTCAGAGAGAGATATCCGTGGTGCCCACCGGTCCAGAGGTTGGAAGTGAAGTAGATCTTCCTTCCTCTGGCCGCCTGCAGCAGGACCCGGACCATGTCCCTGACAGACTCATAAAGGGAGGGAATAACCCACCTGCTGAAGGTATGCCGGGATGGAGGCTCGTACCATGGTGCCATTTGCTTCATCAGGTGCCTGAAGCCTGATGACTCCACAAAGGAGAGGGGCAACCCGTTCATGGCCACCATTTCACCCACCACGCGAGTGGTGGTCTCCTGTGCCTTGGCCCTATTTCGCTGGCTGACAAAACTCCCACACAGTGGCACCACTTCCTGCAGAGTGGCCTGCCTCTTCCCACTCTCAGCGGAGCTGTCTCTGTCCTTCCCCATGCCTTCTTCCCCTCTCTTTCTCCCTGAGGAACCAGGGCCTGACATTGTTCCAGGCAGAGTCCCAGGGTGCTTTCGCATCAGGTGGCTGCGCAAGCCACTTGAGGAGAGGTGTTTGGGGTCATTTCCCCTGCGCACCACCACCCCACATTTCTTGCACATGGCCAGCCTCGGGTCTTCCGGGCTGTTTTCAAACTGTTCCCAGAGAGACCCGCGAGGCTTATGGAAACTACTGCCCCCTCTGCTACTGCCTGCTGCTGCTGTGCTGGTGGTGGTGAGGCTTGTGCCCTGCCTGGAAAGTAGACTACTGCTGTCACTGGTGCTACTCTGGGTGGAAAGAAGGCTGCTCCTTCCATCACTGCCTGAAGCCTGCATTTCGTGTGTTCCTGCCAACAGGTCCTCAAAATCTAGCAGATTTAGATGCAAAGAGCCTGTTTCTGATTCTGATGCCATTTCCGAGTCCTCGTCTTCTTCCTGATAAAGGGGGGGTGTCCTCCATGCCAAGCCATGCAGTCATCCATGCTTCCCTCAGAGACAGAAGATGGTAGGGTCGTGCCGGTTGTGGAGCTGGTGCTTGGAGAGGGAGTGCCAGCAATATCACTATCTGCGCTACTTCCTGTGCTTTCCTTCAGAAATGTGCCCCTATTTATTTTAGTGGGGGTCCCCTCCCCTTCCCTCTGGC
This sequence comes from Phrynocephalus forsythii, assembly GCA_029282475.1. Lineage (NCBI taxonomy): Eukaryota > Metazoa > Chordata > Lepidosauria > Squamata > Agamidae > Phrynocephalus > Phrynocephalus forsythii. The sequence continues at coordinate 12,589,530 of JAPFRF010000017.1, read as the reverse complement.
TGTGCCACCCCTCTTCATTTTTTTCATTACTCAAGGTCAAAAGTATTAGAAATAGATTGTCTGATTCTATTTTATTAAGTGAAAAACTATTCTAGTAATCAACGTATACCAAGTTTACTCTCACACACTGTGTTCTTTTGTACAAGCTTAAATGTTGTCCTGCTTGCCCTTGGTAATTTGGTAATGGTATATATAATTTTCTAAATTCGGAATGCAAAACTTGATGGATGCACTGAAATGGAATGTGCCTGGCTCCCTGCTGGTGTGATCAAATGCACACAACACAACAATGAAACAAACAATGAGCTCCAGTAATGAATAAATAATATTGTAAGACAGTCAGCAGCAGCAGTCGCTGGACAGGTGGCTCCACACGAGTAGTGGCAGTGTACTATGCCTCCCAATAAAGATATTTGGGATGTAATGAAACAAACCCAATATTGTTGTTAAATGCTTACTATTCTTCTAGTAGTTATTCAGGGATTAAAATGAAAATTAATATCAATATCACACTTCTCCTGATCCACTTGAATGGAATGGGCGTGTGTTGTTGAACTCCACAGACAGAACAACAGAACAGTATATAGAAACAAACAAACAATGGAGTAATGAATGATGATGGAATCCAAAATATAGAAATAAGGCTGATAAATCAACAAGCACAGTATAGTTTTCTGTCAGTTTTTCAGGCCAGGGAATGTTATAGTAAACAAAGCAGCAAACAAACAGTGTAGTAATATAAGGATGGAACCTCAAATCTGGAAATCAGGGTTCAGTGGGCACTCAGGCAGCCTCCAAACAAGGAGGGACTGATATAGGGCTGTCTTGTAAATCAACAAGAAGCACAGCACAGTAGTTTTCTGGTAGTAGTTCAGCCAGGGAATGTACAAATTATAAACAAACAAAGTAAACAGTGTTGGAGTAATATAAGGATGGAACCCCAAATCTGGAAATAAGGCTGGGCTGATATAATCAGTGGGCACTCAGGCAGCCTTCCAACAAGGGAGATATGGGGGGGTCTTGTAAATCAACAAGCACAATATAGTTTTCTAGTTGTTCTTGTTCAACTTCAGGGAATGCCGAAAAAAACAAAATTCTTCTGATCCACTTAAATGGAATGGGCCTGTGTTGTTGAGCTGCACAGGGCACTCACAAACAAGTTTAAAAAACAAACAATGAAGTAAGTAATAGGAAACTAATAAATAATATTGTAATGTATAAAGTAAATGTAAAATAATCTCCAGTAGATAGAGGTGCTCTTGGCTTGCACTCCAAATGTGTGTGTGTGCAAGCAAGCAAATTGAAGTTGGGAAAATATAAAAGAAATGGTAGAGTAATATATTGTGTATTTTTGAAATAAAGCACAGTATACTTTTCTGGTAGTAGTTCAGGCCAGGGAATGTACTAATATAAACAGAACAACAAACAAACACTGGAGTAATGTAAGGATGGAACCCAAAATCTGGTGGTAATATAAGGCTGATATGAATCAGTGGGCAGCCTCCAACAAGGAAGATGTAGGGGTGTCTTGTAAATCAACAAGCACAATATAGTTTTCTAGTTGTTCTTGTTCAACTTCAGGGAATGCCAAAAAAACCAAAATTCTTCTGATCCAATTAAATGGAATGGGCCTATGTTGTTGAACTGCACAGGGGACTCACAAACAAGTTTAAAAAACAAACAATGAAGTAAGTAATAGGAAACTAATAAATAATATTGTAATGTAAAGTAAATGTAAAATAATATCCACTAGATAGAGGTGCTCTTGGCTTGCACCCAAAATGTGTGTGTGTGCTGTGCAAGCAAGCAAATTGAAGTTGGGAAAATAGAAAATAAAAGGTAGAGTATATTGTATATTTTTGAAATAAATCCACACCTCCTCCCACTCCCAGTCAAAACTCCCCCTTTACCCAATAAAAGAAAAAAATCCTCACAAACTGCCGGGGGGGGGGGAGAATAAACTGTGCTATTCAGCACAGACAAAGCTGAGTGCAGATTAGAGAATCAAAGGAACTATTTTCAAAATTCAATTCCCTCCCTGCCTGCCTAAGTTAAATCTAAAGCCTCCAGCCTCCCTTCAAATTTGAATAGCAGTAGCCAGCACGCAGCAGCAGCCCTCCTCCACCCTCAACCACATCCGATAACAGACTGCGACTTCTGAAATGTGCCTCAGCTTTTTATGCCCTCTGGCACATCAGAAGTGTCAGTCAAAACCTGGCCATGCGATTGGTGGAATGGGTCAAAAAAATTGCATGGTCCCATCCCATGGCCAGCCCATCAATGCGCAGTTGTAAAAAAATAAAAATAAAATAAAATAATAATTAATAAAATAAATTAATTAATAAATTAATTAATAATTAATAAAATAATAAAATAAAATAAAATAAAATCAATGGAGACGTTTTATTGCAAGAAAAACCCACTGCTGCTACTATAAAAATCAGGCATACCTAATTTTCACTTGTTTCTGTTGTGCTTTTGTGGGTTTTTGGACCACGATTTAAAAATAAATATTGCGGTTGCCATTTTGGATCCCCCCCACCGCATGGCACAGAGATGACGAGGATGACCGACCCCCCCCCCAGCCTGGTGCAAGCAGCCCAGGAGAGGAGAGGGGGGGAAGCCCCCCCCAGAAACCACCCCTCTGGTAGGTGTCCTCAGGCAGGCATATTTTCGCCTGCTTTTTTTGGCTGGAAATCGGGGTGGGTTTTTTTAACTTTTAAAAACATTTTTCTGTTGGCAATGGCATCGCGCGATCGCCGCGATGCCATTAACGACAACGAAGAACCAGACCCAATTTTTCTTTTTTCGGGTCGGGTTCGAGCTACAGCGGAGTAATTCTCGTTACCGTTTCCGTTACGTAATGATAACGAGAACCGAAAACGGAAACGAGACTTTCACCGCTCCATGCCCATGTCTACTCTCCATTGTCGCCTCTCTCGGGGTCAACACCCTTAGATTTGGCAGGGGTGAACAGGCAGGATGGAGTGTTCTTACTAGAAGACAGCGTTTTGCTCAGTACTGAAGTCCCAAACCATTGGGAGCAGACAAATGCTGGTTAAGATTTGAAGGGATGTCATATCGAAGATGGGGCTGGCTTGTTTTCCATGGCTTCAGAGACTAGGACTCAGGGCAATGGTCTCAAACTACAGGGAAAGAGATTCCATTTGAACATTAGGAAGAACTTCCTGGCAGTTAGAGCTGTTTGAAAGTGCAAGATGCTGCCACCAAGGAGGGCGGTGGAGTCTCCTTCTTGGGAGGTTTTTAAGCGGAGGCTGGATGGCCGTCTGTTGGGAGTCCTGTGATGGGGGTTCCTGCATGGGAGGGGGTTGGACTGGATGGCCCTTGAGGTCTCTTCCAACTCTGAGATTCTATTATTCTAAGATCCTATTGGGTCATCTCTGCCTGAACCACAGGCTTCTTTAGGAACAGGAATGTTTGATTTCTTGGTATACAAATCTGATAATCCTCCATTCTGGAAGGTCCACAACTCATGTTGGGGGTGGGGGGAGACTTGCTGGGCCTTCCTCAAAGCCTCATTGAGGCCTTAATCACCTGTGGCAAGTTGCCATTAATTAAAAACTTCCTTTTTCAATTCTAGGGTGTGTCCAAATTTGTCTCAATGTGTGTAAGTCTGATTTTTTTTAAGCTTTAAGCAATGGCAATCGGCAGCAGCTGTCTCTCCTGTTGCTTGGACAGACCTGTGCAGCTGTATTTGGGGGACGAGCAAAATTCAGGTGTGCACAAGATATAGCTGGCGCCCAAAGCCTGAACAAATTCAGAACTTATTAAAAGTAATCTGTCCAGATCAAAGGGGTCCGGCTGAATTCAAACCCAGGGCAAAGCTAAACAAATCCACAAACCCGCTTCGGCCTCAAACACAAATTGAATGAGATGAATCACAAGTTACCGCTTCAGACTTCATTATTTTTAAGAGCAAATATCAGGGTACCTAGGATGCAGGAATGGAGACTTCAGTTGTGGGACTTTCTGATAACTCGGACTTAAGTCGCATTGGTGACTCAGCTCAGGTTGGGTTTGGTTTTTATCCATGACTCAGATTCAGTTTGGGACTCATAATCCACCCATACATCCTTTTTTAAAAAAAAATATTGTTTTTGGTGGGAAAAGCTTATTGTCTGTCACCTTATCTCGAAGGTGCCTGCACTGAGAACACCCCTGGGATGTGATCTTGTCAAATTCTGATCTGCAGGGCCCTAACTGGAACCGCTAAATCAGTGGTTCTCAATCTGAGGGTCCCCAGATGTTCCTGGACTGCAACTCCCAGAAGCCTCCACCACTCACTGTGCTGGAAGGGATTTCTCGGAGTTGCAGTCCAGGAACATCTGGGGACCCACAGGTGGAGAACCACTGCTCTAAATGAATGTGGCAGCTCAGAATGCAGTTCTGTAGGTTCTATTTTTCTTCATAGACTTAGATCATTGTAAAGAAAATGCACCAGCATAGGTTTAAATATGCCTATCCTAGGCTAAAATGCACTTAGTGGAAAACAGGTGAGGACTGTTTTTTTTTTAAGTTGAAAAGTGTACGTATGCAAGTGGCTTGTCGTTGCTTTTAAGATCACTTCAAGTTAGACGAATGATCTCTTTTTTGTAATATGCAGCTTGCTTTTCAAATGCTGGGGAAAGGGCAAGTTAAAGGATCTCACCACCACCACCACCACCACCACCACCACCACCCCATTTCCTCTTCCTGTTGGAATGTTGTTTCCGGGGCTTGGCACAGCCCAAATATCCCAGTGTTTGCCTTCGAACCTTGGGTTTCCATGACAACCACCAGGATGGTGGAGAAGCCCCAGAATGTGTCCAAGACTTAATAGACATGCCGACCAATGACTAATGAGGGATATTACAGCAAACTGGGGAGCAGATGCTGTCCAGACGTACAGTTTTGTTTCTAGTTGTTTCTAATTTCTAGTTTCTAAAAACTAAGGCAGTTACCCCACGTCCACTTTGTTTCTCTAGAAAAAGTGCTCTGAGATGCAGATCTTAAAATTGTTCCCCCACATCCATCGCGCTTTAAGCAAAACAAAGTGCGACCACACACCCCGAAGCATGACTCAGCACATCTTCCTTCTACCTGGCCTCGGGGTGGTGGAATCTTTGTCGCTGTTCCGTTGTGGTTTTTAAACCATTACGCGCACCATGGGGTACCTTTTAATCCGCAGCAATACTGTTCCGTCACCATGGGGGCCACCTAGTGGCACTACTTGGAGCAGCCACATGACAATAAACTCACAGTATGAGAAGCCACTATGCACTGAAAGAAGCCAAAAAAGAAGTATTCGAACTACGACAAAGGACAAATGAAAATTGATATACTGATATACCTATCGGGTTTTAATTTAAAAAAAAAATAGTACCGCAGGAAAAGAAAACAAAATGTACTTGAATGCGGACCCCGTCCGTGGGGTCACAGAAGTGACGTAACAATAAAGTGTGTTGTCCTTGGGGATGCAGGAACAGCAACAAAACCACGTGAGCGCAACAAGATTTATTGCACATTTTAGTAGACATGGGGAAACAGCTTAGAATATATATGTAGCTTCTGCAGTTTCGGGATGATATAAAGAACAGATATGTCTACTGAAAGGGATTGATCAGGAGAAAATGAGCTTATTTCCTCAGAAGTAGAAAAGAAGCTACAAGTGATATAAATTCCGCTCACAGGTAATGAGATCATAGCTAGTTACATTTCAAATGCAATGTTGTAAGTCAGTTGGTTACTTAACAAGTGATGCTTTCTAATTACATCCATATGTTACAGTACTTTTAAAGGGGTTTTCAGATGTCAGAAAAGCATTTTGAAAGGAATTTCATCCATACTCCACCCTCAAAAAGGGGAATGATGTGAAACTATCAAACAGAAAAGTCAAATGTTGTTTTAGGCTGCATTCACACAATTATTGTCAAGGACTTAATTACAGTGGCACCTCTACTTAATGAGTTTAATCTGATCCGAATGCATGCACGTAAGTCAAACTCATAAGTAGAGCACCCATATCTAATAAATAACTGAATGAATGAATGAAAAAATGTAAGTAGAGCAGACCGCATCTAACATTTGTAGGGCAGCAGTTTTCTGCTCTTAAGTTGAATTGCTCATAAGTAGAGATGCTTGTAAGTAGAGGTACCACTGTAAATGGGTTGTGTAGTACTTTCCCAAGTTCTCTCCTAAGCTTACACAGGTGCCGCATTATCCCTTGGGACCAGAGAAGCATCTGCCAGAGGAAGACTAAACATCTGCATTCCAATTGGAACTAATGAAGGAGATTATGGCTGGAGAACAGGGAATGAAGCCTGGTTGATATGAAATATACACTACTGTGATGTGATTGGTTGAAAACTGAGAGGTTGGGTGGAGACAGAGGAGTTAGCTACTAATAATATATACAGTAGGACCCCAGTATCTGCTGGGGATTGGTTCCAGACCTTCCAGTGGATAATGAAAACCGTGGATAAGAGAGAATGCCAAAAATCCCCAAAACTGCTATTTTATGAGAGTAGCTTGCTTTATGGCTGATGTTTTGCAACAGTAGCTTGCTTTACAGCCGCTGTTTATGGCAGTAGCTTGCTTTGTGGTTGCTGAATTATTTATTTAATTTTTTCCTCTGCCAACCGTGGATAACTGAATCAGTGGATATGGGGGTCCTATTGTATATTTTTAGTGTGTGGGGGGGTTGCAAGAGTTGCAAGATGGTTTCCTTTTAGAGAACTTACATTATTGCAGCTTTACAGCAAAATGGGTTTTGTAATGACTAGTAATAGTGTTACTTGGCATTTATTATTTTCATGGATTGCTTTTCCTGAAACTCCTTAGACATTAAGCTGAACCTTTTTTGCCTTGCAACTGCAACTTTGGTGTTTTTGCCCCTTTTCACTATTTTTCCAATTTTAAATAAAAATAATATTTTGCTTAGGTGTGGTCCTTGGGGGAAGAGAATGAGTGTGGTGAATGTCAGTGTCCTGGCCGGAGAAGTAATTTTGGTGACTTTGGGACAATTGGATATTTTGTCCTACCTGGCAGGGTTGGTGTGGATTCTTGAAGTACACAACTAAGTTTATTTATTTATTTTATTTTAGAGTATTTTTACCCTGCCTTTCTCCTTGGAAAAGGATACAAGGTGGCTTACAGTAATGACGGATAATATACAGTCCAGTACAATGAAGACATGTTCAAGTATTGAGAACAGGGAATTGAGGGACATCTTAGAGCATTAATAGACAACATTACATTAAAGCTACAAGAGACCATGAGAAATTATAGGGAAGTAAAGTTCCACGTAAAGTTATGAGTGATGGAAACTAACATTGAAAACATAGTGTCAATGTAAACCCATAAGGTTATAATTAGTTATAAACACAAAGTATATGTGATCCTGTAGATCAGTGTTTTTCAACCTTTTTTGGGCAAAGGCACACTTGTTTCATGAAAAAAATCACGAGGCACACCACCATTAGAAAATGTTAAAAAAATTAACTCTGTGCCTATATTGACTATATATAAAGTAATTCTCTTGAATAGGAATCAAATAAACACAAAGAAAGTATTTTATAATTACTTTATTATGAAATAGTAAGTAAACAGAAATATGAAAAATTATAAAATACTTTATTCAGTGTGCAACCTCGGCCTGTTTGGCTGAACACAAAGCTGATATTCTTCAGCTTTTCCAACGGCACAGCAGGCAACATCTCGCGGCACACTAGTGTGCCACGGAACAGTGGTTGAAAAACACTGCTGTAGATTCATATAAAAGACACATAATAGGTAGCCCCTCATTTCAGGAAAAGCTTGCCTGAAGAGAAAGGTCTTTGACTGTTTCCGGAAGGACAACAGAGATGGGGCAGTCCTGGCTTCTAGTGGGAGGGAGTTCCAGAGTCTGGGCGCAGCAGCCGAGAAGGCCCTTTCATGGGTTCTCACGAGACGTACCTGTGAGGATGGCAGGATGGAGAGAAGGGCCTCTCCTGAAGATCTTAACACCCGAGTCGGTTCATACTGTGGGATTCAACCTTTGAGGTAGCTAGGACCCAGGTCGTATAATGCTTTGTTGGTCAAGGTCAGCACCTTGAATTGTGCTCGATAGCTGATTGGCAGCCAGTGGAACTGCTTTAATACGGGCGTAATGGGATCTCTGGACCTCGCCCCAGTCAGCAGTCTGGCTGCTGCATTTTGGACTCACTGAAGTATCCTGAGGCTTTTCATCGGTAGTCTAGCCGGGACGTCACTAGGGCATGTGTCACCGTGGCCAGAGCTGGTTTCTTTGGAATCAAGACAAGGTGAAGCCAGGACATGCATCTTCTGGAGCAGAAGAGTGATATAATTGGGAGTGTGGCAGAGATCTTTGCCTAGTGTTTTCAGAAATTGGGGGAGCTCAGGCACCCGCATTCCTTGACAAATATGGTCTCTAAATTTCACAAGGCACTAGTCCCCCTCTATTTAGCACTGGTTTGGCCTCACCTTGATTACCGTGCCCAGTTCCGGACACCATACTTGGATACTGACCAAATGGAACAAGTTGAGGGGAGGGCCACAAGGAGGATTAGGCGACTGTAACCAAGCCCTAGGACGAAAGGCTGAAAGAACTGGGCATGTTTAGCCCCGAGAAAGTAAGACTGAGGAGAGATGGAAAGACTTGGAAGGTTGTTCTTCCGAGGAGGGGCAGGCTCTCTTCTCCAACAGCCCAGAGTGCAGGATACATAATAAAGAGCTCTAGTTAATTTTTTGAGTGATACAACAACGGAATCAACCACCTCAGAAGGTGGTGAGTGCTCCAACCCTGGAGACATGCAAGAGAAATTTGGGCAACCACCACTCAAATCCTATGATTTTTATTCTTGCCTTGATCAGGGATGGATTAGATGGCCTTGTAGGCCCCTTCCATCTACACTATTCTATGAGTCTATGATTCTGTGATATGCCCTCCCTAATTCCTGCCGAAAACAATGCAGTACAAATTGGGGGATCCCAAAAGGAAATCACTGGATCACAGAACTGGAGTGTTGGGATCCCCCCCCCCCCGCAAGGGTAATTGAGTCCGATGTCCTGTCAATGAGGGATGTCCTGCGTAGAGTCTGCCGAACCTCCATCTAAACAGCTATTTCTGTCTTCCTGCTGCTTAATCACAATTGCCTGAATCAACTGGTTCCTTATTTTCTTTCAGTCAGACTCTGGGGGAGGTTTGGGTTTCATATAACAAGCTCAAGTGATGGAAGGAATCAAAGAAAAACAAAACAAAACAAAACAAAACAAAAGACACAAAACATGTGGCACCTTAAAGACTAACTTTCATATTTTAATGTAACATTTCATGGACTACACGTCCACTTCTTCAGACATATAGCAGCAGTGGATGTGTCCATAAAACATTACATTTAAACATGAAAGTTAGTCTTTAAGGTGCCACATGTTTTATGCCTTTTGTTTTGTTTTGTTTTTCTCTGATTTTTGCCTGAAATTCTTGAAAAGACTAACACAAAAGAGATGGAAGATATCTTTTATAAGGTTCCACGTTGGTTAGTGACTGAATCATCATCTCACAAAAGAGCAGGATCATAGAATCATAGCGTTGGAAGAGCCCTCCAGGGCCATCCAGTCCAACCCCCTGCCATGCAGGAACTCCCATCACAGTATTTCGGACCGATGGCCATCTAGCCTCTGCTGAAAAACCTCCCAAGAAGGAGACTCCATCACCCTCCTTGGTGGCAGCATATTATTCCACTGCCGGACAGCTCTAACCGTCAGGAAGTTCTTCCTTTGTGTTCCTCTTGGGGCAGATGAGCTCGACATCGCCACACTCCCATCTTGAATATCACATGATGTTTCTCCACCGAGCATTCTGGTTAGGGAACCAGCTTCACCTCATTTCACTAACAGAAAGCCAGAGCATGACAGTTGTAAAAGTCTAAGATATAGGTTGGAATAAAAATATGCCAGATAAGTTCCAAAATACTGTATAATATATTTTTACAAGGCACGGAATGATGAGGAAAAGGGGATTGTTTGGGGTCGAAGCAATTGATTCTAGACATCCCCACGCAGGGGTTGGAAAACAATCGGGCAAATGCAGGGGTTGCGTTTTCTTTAACACTTGCTTGTTTCTGGAGGGGAAATGAACAACCTGTTATAAAAGCAGGGAGGGAAGGAGGCAGGGAGGGAGAGGAAGGACGGCCCAATGGAATCTTTTCAGCTAGAAAAAAAATTAAAAAGAAGAGACTGAGAGGAGAGTGAAAGAAGAGCTTTTTTTTTTCATCTCTGGAGCAATCAAGGCACCGATCTCAATAGTTTTAAAGGACATAAAGGGGAAACCGCTTGCCTGCAGCACAGGGCAATGCAAAGCTGCCAAAGGAAGACCTCAAAACAAGACCAGAAAGAAAAGCATTGCCTCCCTGGAGAACAGTGGCAAATAGATTAGCTGGCCTACAGTGCCTGGAAAAGCAGGCCTTTGACAGCTGCTTTTGTGACGGTAGAGGTTATCATCAAACCCTCCCATCACCTTATCTGGAAGGTGCCTGCATTGAGATCACCCCTGGGATGTGATCTTGTCAAAATCTGATCTGCAGGGCCCTGGTTGGAACCTCCAAGTGAACATGGCCGCTCAGAATGCAGTTCTGTGGGTTCTATTTTTCTTCAAAGACTGAGATCACTGTAAAGAAAATGCACCAGCATAGGTTTAAATGTGCCTCTCACAGGATAAAATGCACTTAGCGGAAGCTAGGTGAGGGCTGTTGTTGTTTTTGAGTTGAAAAGTGTAATTATGCAAGTTTTTGGTGCACATTTTAAAAATTGCACCTTAAGCAGCAGAAAGAATTTTAAGTACCGATGCTCACAGTACTACTGATCAAGAGTGAGGTTGATCTGTCTGTCCTAAGGAACTGCAATCGCTTCCTTCTCTTGCCATCCTTCGTGGGCAAAAGAAAACCCAACATCCTCACCCACCATCGGCCAGGATAATTTTGGAGGAGCTCAGTGAGAAGCGTAGCCTTACTTGAAGCACGCATTGCACAACCACATGAAACCCCCGATGGCAGTGGCTTTGTCGCATGGACCGCTAAGAACCCAGGAGAATGTGCAAGGCGAGGTGTATTCTATTCCTGCGTAGAGCAGGGGGGTTGGACTTGATGATGGCTTTATCATCCCTTTTCCACTTGAACATTCTATGATTCCTCACATCCCTGTCTCGAGAGAAAATAAATTTAGAAACGTGGGCTTTTAGAAGCTAAAGTCCATTTTGTCCTATAGCTGTTGTGAGTTTTTTTCGGGCTGTTTGGTCATCTTCTGGGTGTTTTCCTTCCTGGTGTTTCACCAGACTCTGTGGCCAGCATCTTCAGAGGGCAAGGAGCTCAGGGAACTAGGATATTGTCCTATATATCATCCCTCATTATTGTAAGCCATCTTGGGTCCTTTTCCAAGGAGAAAGTTAGTGTAAAAATATCAAAAATACATATAAAGTTAATTAAATAATCTCAATCATTGTTTAAACCCTTTGAAAAGGTATCTTAAGGTATTCGGACACATTTTTCATTTAGGACAGCAGTTTCTCATCTTGGGTGCTCAGATCTTTATTTAATTATTTATTTTTATATTTATGTCCCGCCAGATTTTCCCCTAAGGGAACTCAGGGCGGTTAACAGGTATAAAAATCCAAAATACAAGCACAAAGGAATAGTACTCGGTTCCATAAATATGCACCTAAAAATAATAAGCAAACCTATAGTGGAACCCAAAATTAAAAAGAAAAACTAAACAACAATAAAGTAATATTACTAATAAAAATACTAAAGCAAGATGGCGAGAGAAAAGCAGGCAGACATGAGAACTCAATTCCCTACTCAAAAAGAATCATAACTTAACCCCCTTGGTCGCCGAAAGCATCCATATACAGCCAAGTTTTTAATAACTTCTTGAATGCTGGGAGGGACTCCGCAGTCCTAATATTACAGTACTTGGAAGATGGTTCCACCAAGTAACCTCGGTAACTGTGCTGGCCAGGATTTCTGGGAGTTGTAGGCCAAGAACATCTGGGGATCCAAGGTGGGAAACCACTGATCTAGGACAAGCAAAGTGAGCTTTTGTTGCCTCCTGATTCTTCACTCACTTTGAGATGCCCAAATTGGAAAAGGGGCTGTCTGGAGGTCACAGTGGCCCCCGGCATGGAGCTGTGTGGCTCCTTGTCAGGTTGCCAATTGTGAGAGGGGAGGGGAGATCTCCTTGCTACCCAAGTGCCCCCACCCCCTGTCCAAGGCCCCCTTTTGTCTGATACCACGTGAACTATCACCCCCATCACGCCTGGTTTGGCCTCCAGATCTTTCACCCAGGGCGCCACAGTGTGTTGATTGGAAACTAATTGGAAAGAGCAACCTGAAGAGAGAACACGAGGCAGTGGAGGTGAAATATTAAATGTGTTAAAATACAGCAGCCGACCAATGACAGAAGGTCCACCAAGGACAGTGGCACGAAGTCGATTAATGGATAAGGAGGAGTCAAGGACAAAGGTCCATGCAAGGGGACAGGAATCAGACTCCACGCCTTGTGGAAGTTCAAGGCGCCCGCGTCAGTTATGTTAATGACTTGCCATTTTTTCCCTCTTTGCATATATTGATGAAACTTCCATAATATGTTGACCGAGGACTAAATGGTTTTAAGGAGCCTATTTTTTTCTGGGGAAAGTGTTGTGTTTTTAATGTAACCCGTGAACTGCCTGAGTTTGGAGTACATTAATACATAGAAAGGAAGGCTCCAAACTGACCTTAGCTCCAGCCAAGCACTAGCTGGGCCCCAGCCGGGCGGGGCCTGATCAAGCTCCCAAGCCCAGGCCATGGGAGACAGGGGTGGGGATGTGGTGAGCTGGAGGCTGGAGGCTGGAGAAGAGTTGAAGGGCAGGATTCTGGCTTGTCCAATCGGGGGGGGGGGGGGGCAGCAGGCTGTTTAAACCATCCAATGGCCTGTTACGGGTGTGTATATAAACCGGCCCTTGGGCCCTCTTATGGTGCTTTTATCCTTTGGCTATGTGTGCTTCTTTTACCATGAGCTGAAGTTCACTTGGGCGTCGCTTGGCTCTATCCAACCCACTATACAACTGAAAGTTTTAAAGAAATCTTAAAAACAAATAGTTTTTGGCGAAATCTTCCTAATTGCAACTTTGAGCCCTTTTACACAACCCCTAAGATCCGCTGGTAGCTTAAATTCAGATCCCCCCAGCCAGATATCATGTGGGTTTTGTTCCTCTTCCTGTGTTCCCACCCTTCTGCACTCTGTTGCTTCTGCCTGCGGTGAGGGGAGGGAGAAAAAAAAGGAGGAAAAAATGCAGGCTCACCTCCGCTCTCCTCCGTCTGCCATTGAGCAGCCCAGTAGGGATTCCTGTCTGTTAAAGGGGCAGCGGGGACAAAAAAACAAACAGAAGGCGAGGAGAGCCCAGCATCCACAGCTTTACAATCCGCATCGGAATTTTTTTTACCTCTGGAGACCAGGTACGTGTAAAGTGCGCTGGGGCGCGCTTAAGTAGGCGTGGGCGTACTTTTTTTTTTTTAAGTCCGCTGCTGGTGGGAAAACAATTTTATGCTCCGGATCTGCAAGTGTTTTGCAGTGGATTTTTTCCTAAATGTTCACTGATTGATTCCCTACTCCACCCTATCCCTGATTCTGAACCCCTATAGGGACTCCTCTCATCGTGAGGCCCCCTTTCGCTGGTGGGGGGTTAGGGTTAGGGTTAGAGTCTAGTGACAGTGATTTGGAGGGAGCAAGAGGATTATGGAGGAATGGATCAGAAGATGTTTAATTAGTGATAAAAATCACCAGCTCATGCCACTGGTCTTAAATGCATACAATTGTACCAAGATTTCATTCAACGGGAACTTTATGTAAATAAACATTTGTGTACTATTCCATTGATTCAATGGGTTGACTTGTACTTCATAGAATCATAGAATGATGGAGTTGGTGGGGGCTTCAAAGACCATTGAGTCGAATCCCCTGCTCAGTTTCTTTCTCCCTGGCACTGCCCAATCAGCCAGGGAGGCGGGATGATGCATTTCCCTTCACAGCTCCTGACTGGCCAGCGCCAGGGAAAAGGAAAGACGGCATTGTAGGCTTCTTCCTCATTGGAGTTTAGCCCCGTGCGACCCCAGCGCAAGCTAAGGGATTGGTTGATTTCATTCCTCCGGTTCCAAATGCCTGCTGGGCTCCCGTGTTTCATTTTGGAAGCTGACCACTTCCAAAATGAAAAGCCCATCTCTACCTCCTCCTAGACTTGAGCACTTCATATTAATACAGTGGACCCTAGTATAAATGCAGGTTACTTACCTGTAAGTTAAGTTCTTTGAGTGGATACACACAATGGGTCTCCGCGCCTGTGCGCTTGAGTTCCCAGTGGTTTCCAAGCTTAAGACTTACAAGCCCCTCCCCTCCATGCGCATGCTCACCCATCTCCCGCCTTGCTGACTCAGGTCCCCTCTGGTCCGCCGCTGACCCTTAGAGAGTGCAACGAGCCATGATGGAGAGAGGGGAAGCGGGTGGGTGGTGTGTATTCACAGAGGTCCACTCGAAGAACTTAACTTACAGGTAAGTAACCTGCATTTCTTCTTCGTGGACTCTGTGAATCCACACAATGGGTGACTGGCAAGCTGACTTACCGGTGGAGGGTAGTCATGGTAGTACAATTGTCAAAACTGCCTTGCCAATGGCGGCTGATGCGCTTGGGGGCATCAATGCCCTGCTCTTCCACATCCGATTGCTGAAGAGCTGAGATCATGGAGGAAGCCTGTAGATTCTGTAGGTGCGACAACGGATTGTAATTGACTGTGGCCATGTCCGTGTCATGGACAATTTGGCCTGGCGGTAAGCCCGATAGAATCATAGGGCTATGAGGGGGTTCACAGGTACCCGTTGCCTGGTTTCCAAAGGCATGGGACCATGTTTCATTTCTTATGGCATCAGGAGACTGGGCGCCGACCTGCGCCGAGCTCTGAACCCCCTCTACGCTGCGCAACTCGGTTGAAACGAGCATGGGTGGTTTCGGCGCCGCCACCGATGTTCGCACACTGGATGCCATGTCCTTCGATTTTTTCTCCGGAATCGGAGCAGGCTGGTGATGTTTCTTTTTCTTTTTGTCCATCGATTTTCCCTTGGTCGAGGACTTAGATCTTGAAGATGTAGAAGGCATGGAAGCCTCAGAGTGGGTTTCCATAGGCTTGAGAGATTTTTCCCACAAGTAGGCCCTTAGGCGCTCCAAGCGATGCTTAAGGGCGGGTTTCGTAAGTTTTTTACAATGTGGGCAGAGTTCAGGTTTGTGAGCCTCGCCCAGATAGAAAAGGCACAAACTGTGTCCGTCAGCTAACGGAATCCTCTTTCTGCAGGATTCGCACTGTTTGAACAGTGCTGCCGCGGCCATAAACATCCTATGCGCCCGCAACTATGGGAGGGGGAGGGGGGGTTTACGACCCCTCCGCCCAAAGGGCGGGCGGCAAAATAAAGTAAAAACTATTGAAAACTTGGAGGGGGGGAAACTGGGAGGAAAGAAAATAAGAGAACTTAAAATATATGACTGAAAATTTCACTTTCCTTTTCATTGCAGGAGCTCGGAAAAGTCTGACCAAACTCAGCGGCGGCTAAAAGGAACTGAGTCAGCAAGGCGGGAGATGGGTGAGCATGCGCACGGAGGGGCGGGGCTTGTAAGCCTTAAGCTAGGACCGGGAACTCAAGCGTGCAGGCGCGGAGACCCATTGTGTGGATTCACAGACTCCACGAAGAAGAACAAACAGTTTGTATAACATAAAATCTGTACAACATAAAAAATTCTGGAGATAGCGGAAATTTGCTTAACAGAATCGTCTATGGGGTGAATCCGTACAAGATAAAAATATTTGCGATTAGGGATTACTCTGTTTTCAATGCATTCCTATGGGAAATTTGTATAAAGGAAAATTTGCTTAACATAATTTCATTTGGAATGAATTAATTACTTTATACAAGGTATCACTGTATCTTTAGCATATACGAATACATGAATATGAACCAAAGTAGCACAGCTGCCGCTGTGGCCCATTTTGCTCCTCTACCCCACCACACCAGACTAGACCTGCCACTTAACGCCATTTACGTGGCACAAGGCTCCCTCATCAACATCGCCATTTGAATTAGGGTTGCTGGCTGGCTGGCACCACCCCACATGCCCACCCAGTCAACCCCTCTGCAACTGAGCAGGGAGGCTATGGGGGGGGGAGAGGCACTGGCCAGTCAGCACCCACAATTTGCATGGCAATGATGTCAAATAGAGATGGGCACAACCAGGAAAAATGACGTTTCGAATTGTCGTGTGTCGGAGCCAGTTTGTCGCGAAATTTCTCAAAAACTTGTCGTTTCGTTTGTCATTTTTTCGTCTGTCATTAGTACTGGTTTGGGGGTAGCGGGCTCCTGGAGGCACCTCTCTGGGGTGGGTGCCTCCTCTGGCCCGCTATGAAGGGAAAGCGGGCTCCTGGAGGCACCTCTCTGGGGTGGATGCCTCCTCTGGCCCGCCATGAAGGGAAAGCGGGCTCCTGGAGGCAAATGCCTCCTCTGGCCCGCCATGAAGTCCTGGAGGCATAGCCAATTAGATATGCATACCAAGTTGCAGTGGCAGGCAGAGGCACCTCTCTTTCGGGTGCCTCTGTGACTCACTGCCTGGCACCTACTGGGGTGCACTTGGGCTGGAAATGGGGAGGAGGAACAAAGTGAGAGAGGACCCCCTGGAGGCACCTGGGCGGGTGCCCTCTGGCTCACTAAGAAGGGAAGTGTACTTGCGCCTGTGAGTGCAATACTTGGGCTGGGAATGGGGAGGAGGAACACAGATCTGGCTTAGGGTTAGGCTTAGCTGCAAGGGCTAGGCTTAGGGTTACGGGTAAGGTTAGGGTGAGTTAGTGGGGTGCACCTCTGGGTGCCTCTCTGACCCACTAAGAAGGACAGTGTACTGGCGTATGGGTTAGGGTTAGGGTTCGGGTTCGGGTTCGGGCTAGGGTTAGTGGGCTTTTTATGCCCGACTGGCACATCCCAGAAGTCTCGGTCAAAACCTGGCCAAGTGGCCATGCAATTGGTGGAATGGCTCCAAAAATTTGCATGGTCCACTCCCATGGCCAGCCCATCAAATGCGCAGGTGTAAAAAAATAAAAATAAAAATAAAATAAAATCAAATCAATGGAGACGTTTTGTTGCAAGAAAAACCCACTGCTGCTACTGTAAAAATTCAGGCAGTTTTAAAATAGCTATTTTCGCATGTTTCTGTGGTGCTTTGGTGTGTTTTTGGACCACGATTTCAAAATAAATATTGCGGTCACCCCATTTTGGATCCCCCGCCCGCACCGCATGGCATTGTGAGTTAGCGAGATGACGAGGATGCCCCCCACCAGAGCAGCCCAGGACAGGAGAGGGGGGGAGGCCGGGGACCCCCCCCCCCAGAAACCACCCCTCTGGTAGGTGCCCTCACTCAGGCAGGCATATTTTCGCCTGCTTTTTTGGCCAGGAATTGGGTTTTTTTATTTTAAAATCTTTTTTTCTGTGCCGCTTGGCATTGCGTGATTGCTGCGATGCCAGGAACGACAACGACAAATCAGACCCAATTTTTCTTTTTTCGGTTCGAGTTCGAGTTCTGACGGAGTAATTGTCATTACCGTTTCCGTTGCGTAATGGAAACGAGGAACGGAAACGGAAACGAGAATTTCGCCAAGTCGTGCCCATGTCTAATGTCAAAGCCTTGCGCTGTATGAAGGCTGGAACGTGCCCAGGCTGGTCTGGGGGGTTTTTTAGACCCTTATTGGTGGTTTCCATTTTGTTGAAATCATCATTTTGTTGAAAAGAAGTCTGAGGGGGAATATGATTGCTATGCTTAAACATTTGAAAGGATGTTACATTGAAGAAGGGACTGGTTTGTTTTTCCATGGCTTCAGAGACTGGGACGTGGAGCAATGGTCTCAAACTACAGGAAAAGAGATTCCATTTGAACATTAGGAAGAATTTCATGACAGTTAGAGCTGTCCAGCAGTGGAATAATATGCTGCCCCAAAGGAGGGTGGTGGCGTCTCCTTCTTTGGAGGTTTTTAAGCAGAGGCTGGATGGCCAGCTGTCAAGAGCACTGTGATGGGGGTTCCTACATGGCAGGGGGTTGGACTAGATGGCCCTTGAGGTCTCTTCCCACTCTATGATTCCACGATTCTATGATTCTATGATCTTTTGGATTTTTAAGAAGTTGTGAGTGGGGGTCAACTATATTTGCAAGCTTCTTGCTTTATTATATTTGTTTAAAACATTTTACCCCACCTTTCCCCTTTAAAAGGACCCGAGGGATCGTTACGTTATGAAAAGTCAATATAAAAACTTAGAAATGATGAATCTACAAAAAATAAAAAGGCTCAAACAAATAACATACAAAAAATAAAAACATAAGCAACAGCAAAACACTTTCAATGCAGTCAAATATAACACAATCCATTTAAAAAATCCACTCATATACCTGTATGTGGAAATCTTCCTCCTCACCCAAAGACAGCACATAAATAAATAAACCAATGAACCAGTATATTCAATTGGACTTGATGGCCCCTTTCTCTTTTAAAAAGCCCTGAAAGTATCATCACCTGGGCTTTTAAACCAGATTTGTTGCCGGAGGGGTGGGTTTCATAGTGAATATTTAAATTCTGGATAATTTTGTGTTTGCGTGTGTATATTTTTAATCCTCTTCTTCCCCCAAACCCAAATCACAGAGAGAGCAGGAAGCCTGCTTTAGCAAGAACAGCTGCTGGGAAACAGGGGCTGTCCATGGGAAGAAAGACTAGATGGATCAAATGTGGTTTGCATTAGTTCATTTGAAGTGAAGAGCTTCGTGTGTTTGGAGCAAAGCACAGGACCTTGGGATGAGCAGACACCCATGATGCTCCGAGTCTTGCAAAATGCAAAGAGCACCTTTAGTGAGCCCCTGTGAGTCCGGGAGGCCGCGGTATCTCCCTCTGCTCCCCAACTGATAGCCCAAGCCACCCCTCACTCACAATACTTTTCTAATAATAATGATTGACATCAAGTGGATTCCAACTTACAGCAACCTTTTCCAGGGTTTTCCACGTAAATGATACTTAGAAGTTGTCTAGATTCAGCTCCAGGCAGGGATTTTTTGAAAATCTATCTATCTACCTACCTACCTACCTACCTACCTACCTACCTACCTACCTACAGTGGACCCTTGTATAACAAACGGTTTGTATAACATAAAATTTGTACAACATAAAAAATTCCGGAGATAGGGAAAATCTGCTTAACAGAATCGCCTATGGGGCAAATCCGTACAACATAAAAATGGTCGCGATTAGGGGTTACTCTGTTTTCAATACATTCCTATGCAAAATTTGTATAATGGAAAATTTGCTTAACATAATTTCATTTGGAACGAATTAATTCCTTTATACAAGGTACCACTCTATCTATCTATCTATCTATCTATCTATCTATCTATCTATCTATCTATCTATCTATCTATCTATCTATCTAATGCAGTGGTCTCCAAACTTTGGTCCTCTAGATTGGTTTGGTGTGGTTTTGTTGTGCCACGCAATCGGAAGCTCCTTGGCACTCCTTGTGTTACCCACCCACCCCCCAATGAACATATTCTGGCATACTTTGACACTAAACCGAGTTCAACGGGATTTCAGACACTTTTAATGAAATACAGTGATTCCAGACAGCTCAGCTTGTCGCCCTACTCTCTACTTCTAAATAAATGAAATAGATTTTCACAATGCTTTCCCTCTTCCCACAGGAGGACAGGTTGGCCCCATTTCTGATGTCCTACCACTCTCACACACTCCAGATTAATTTCAAGAATTGTTTCCTGTGTTTACCTGGCTAGCTAGCCTAAAAGTACTGGAGAGAAAGAGAATGTTGCCCCACCTCGCAAACATATATACTGTATATATGAGGGTCATATAACAATTATATGTTTGTATAACATAAAATCTGTACAACATAAAAACAGTCGCAATCAGGGATTACTCTGTTTTCAATGCATTCCTATGGGAAATTTGTATAAAGGAAATTTTGCTTAACAGAATTTCATTTGAAATGAATTAATTAATTGGAATAAATGAATTAATTCCTTTATATATAATATAAAGAAATTAATTAATAATTAATTAATTAATTAATTAATATATTAATTCCTTTGGTCACAAGAGGGCATGAGTGGGCTTTTCCAGAACTGTTCAATTGTTGTTGTTGTTGTTGTTGTTGTTGTTGTTGTTGTTGTTGTTTTGTTTGCAAGAAAAAATGGGGTGCAGTCCTTCAAAATGCAGCAATGAGCATGTATAGCCCCCAAGATGTTTGAACATTGCCTGATCCTGCTTTAGAGGTTGGAGTATTCTTGGAGAATCATTTTTTTAATACAGCCCTAAAAATCCCCAGCAGCCATGCTCAGGCTTCAGGAAGGCATATTGAGCAGGTTCAAACTCTTTGAAGGACTTCTCCTGCTGGAAACTTTGCTTGCAGCTTGTTCGGGTAAGGTAGTTTATTTTATTTTATTTAAAATATTTTACCCCACCTTTTCTGGCAATGACATTGTGGAAGTGGGCATTTCTGGAGTGAGCCCTATACATGGCATGGCATTTGTCTCCCTCTAATGGCCAGTTCCTGTAATGACATCAGAGAAATACATCAAGTATTTCTCAGATTTTTATTTTAATATTTTTAATATTTTCAGCCCACAGGTAAGTAAAACTGTGATGCCTGTCTTACTGATACAAGGATCCTACTGCAACATGCTATCATTTAATATTTATATGCTATCATGTAATATTAGATGAATCAGAGTGGAGCAACTGATATAAAACCCCATTTAGTTTGCAATGAAAAATTAGACTTCGTTTTTATAGTGAAGACAGCAAGCTTTGTGATTTGGGACACAACAAATCCGTCTCGACCTGAGTAACTGTTTTGTTAAGTAAGAAATGAGTAATGATCCATCTCCATGGGAAGTCTGCTTGCTGGCTGCTTTGCCCCCCTGGGTGCCAGAAAACTTGCTAGAGAGTTCTGTTCTCTGCAATCAAATCCTCCAGCCAGGCAACTGTGATCCAGCTGGTGCAGGAAATTTGGGCTTAAATTTAAGGCAAAGCAGCTCAGAAAAGCAGAGAGCACCCACACAAACATCCTAGGAGAAGCAGCTGATGCCGTCTCTTATTATATTATTGCTAGTATAGTATTTTATATCTTAAACTAGTGGTGTCCAAACTTCTGCCCTCCAGGTGTTTTGGAACACAACTCCCAGAGTCCTTTGTCACTGGTAGACATGGGCACGACCAGAAAAAATGACGTTTCGAGTTTTCGTTTGTCGGAACGGGTCCGTTTTGGGTCGTTTCCGTTTGTCGCGAAATTTTTCAAAAATTTGTCATTTCATTGTTTTGTTTGTCGTTTCCACTGCGATTTAGCGCGATTTGACTTCCTCCAGAGCATAGGGGCATCCCGCAATCAGGGCCGGCGCTAGGTGTTTTTGCGCCCTAGGCGGCGGGCGGGGCGGGCGGCGGGCCGCGGGGGGAGGTGCGGGCAGGCGGCGGTGGGGGGGCATGGGCAGGCAGCGACAGCGGCAGGGGGGAGGCGTGGGCAGGCGGGCGAGAGGGTGGGCGGCAGCACGGGCCGCAGGCGGGTGGTGGCACGGGCGGACGGGCGAGTGGGCAGTTAGGATATCACTTAGGATAGAGGTTCTGTTCTTGGCTTGCACCCCAAATGTGTGTGTGTGCAAGCAAATTGAAGTTGGGAAAATAGAAAATAAATGGTAGTATATAATATATTTTTAAAATAAATCCACACCTCCCACTCCCAGTCGAACCTCCCCCTTTATCCAATATCAGAAAAAAATCCTCACAAACTGCCAGAGAAGAAATAAAGAATAAACTGCTATTCCCTTCAGCAGACAAAGCTGCAGGGAATCAAAGAAATTATTTTCTAAATTCAATTCCCTCTCTGCCTGCCTAACTTAAATCCTAAAGCCTCCAGCCTCCCTCCTCAATCTCAATCGGATCACACCAGCACCAGCAGCCAGCCCTCCTCCCTCAACCACATCCATACACCTGACTGCGATTTCTGGAAGGTGCCTTGGCTTTTTATGCCCTCTGAGACATCCAGAAGTGTCAGTCAAAAACCTGGCGATGCCATTGCTGGAATGGTTCAAACAATTTGCATGGTCCCATCCCATGCCCAGCCCAAATGGGCAGGTCTAAATAAAATAAAATAAAATAAAATAAAATAAAATAAAATAAAATAAAATAAAATAAAATCAATACGATGTTTTATTGCTATAAAAAAAACCACTGCTGCTACTATTAAAATTCAGGCATTTAAAATAAATAAATTTCACATGTTTCTGTGGTGATTTGGTGTGTTTTTTGACCACAATTTCAAAAGAAAAATTGTGGTCGCCATTTTGGATTCCCCCCGCACCGCATGGCATGCAGCGAGACAGACGACGAGGATGACCCCCCCCCCAGCCTGGTGCAAGCAGCCCAGGACAGGAGAGGGGGGGCGGGGGACCCTCTGGTAGGTGTCCTCAGGCAGGCATATTTTCGCCTGCTTTTTTGGCCAGGAGTTGGGTTGTTGTTGTTTTTTTACTTTTTAAAACTTTTTTTCTGTTCTGCTTGGCATCACGCGATCGCCGCAATACCATTAACGACAACGAAAAACCCAACCCATTTTTTCTTTTTTCGGGTCGGGTTCGAGCTGGAGTGGCGTAATTATTGTTACCGTTTCCGTTACGTAACGGAAACGATAACCGAAAACGGAAATGACAATTTTGCCCCTCCGTGCCCATGTTTAGTCACTGGCAATATAGGCTTGGAATTCTGGGAGTTGTGGTCCAAAACATCTAGAGGGCCGAAGTTTGGACACCCCTGTCTTAAACA
The DNA here is from genome assembly GCA_029282475.1 of Phrynocephalus forsythii. Classification (NCBI taxonomy): domain Eukaryota; kingdom Metazoa; phylum Chordata; class Lepidosauria; order Squamata; family Agamidae; genus Phrynocephalus; species Phrynocephalus forsythii. The sequence goes on along the minus strand of JAPFRF010000017.1, from coordinate 12,566,608 downwards.
TACAAAACTTCTAGAAAACTCTGACTGGTGGGGAGGTTTAAAAGAGTGTCAGGGCCTGTGAGGGAAAGGGACAGAAACACACACACACACACACACACACACAAACACACACACACAGGTTGATGTTTGCTCTTGGGATCATGGGATCGGACAGTACAAAGCATTCTAAGGGCCATCCACTCCAGCCCCCTTGCAATCCGGACACCAAAGCATCCCCTAACTGGCAGTCTTTCAATCATTGACTACTATCCTTCAACCAAGGAGAGTCCACCATCTTCTGAGCACTCCATTCTACTCATCAGCCAGTCTTACCCTCAAGAAATTCTTCCTAATGTTTAGGCAAAACCTCCTTTCTCTCAATTGGACTCCTCCCCTCTGGAGCTACAGAAAACCAGCATGCTCCATCATGCCTCACATCACTCTTGTCATGTTCTCTTTTCCCAGGCAAATGCACCCAGGCCCCTCAGTTTGTTTCTCAGAGGGCTTAGCTTCTAAACCTTTTACCATCCTGCTCACCCTCTTCCAGACCTGTTCCAGCTGGTTGATGTCCTGGTTAAACGGAGATGCCCAGAACTTGACAATGTATTTCAGGTGAGGTTTGGCCAGAGATAAATAGAGTGATGCCATCACCTCTTTCCATCTGGGTACTATCCTTCAGCTGTCTAGCATTTTGCTATCCTTTTTTTAAAAAAAATGTCTGGGTAATTGGTCAGGTTCATACACATCTATGAATCTGAATAATTCCTTCCTTCCTTCCTTCCTTCCTTCTTGAATCCATTTCTTCATTTATAATGGGACCTATCCATCCCCCAACTAAATGTGTCTGGTATTAGGAACCAGAAAAACAGTTTATTTTAAACAGACTATCCTGATGGTGCTATGATTCAAGTGTGTTTCAAGTGCTGAACAGCAAGTGCTCAGATTATTCCTTTTTAAAAAATGGAATGAAGGTTGGAAAATAAGTGTCACCAACAGCCTGAAGGGTCCTGGGAGTTGTGATCCAAAGAGGAATTGCTTCTGTTGGTGATTTTAAACACCTCACGGGCTATCATAATAGGTTTGTCTGGGAGGAGCCTTTCTGACCTGGGGTGACTGTCAATCTATCCAGCACTAACCAATTCCTTCCTGCCTCTGAATTCAAAGAGAGTCTTGTCATTCTTTATTATGTGTTGCAGTTAGCAAGTAACGCCTTCATTAGAAAGCAGCCATGTTCATCAATTTGCTGCTTTCTGATCAATTGTAAGTAAAGAAATGTTTATTCTTTCTTTTACTAATGTCTCAGAGAGGGTTATTCAGACTGCGAGTGCCAACTGATGAGGAATAAAAGGGAGTGGACAAAATGGGGAGCTTCATAAGAACATAAGAAGAGCCCTGCTGGATCAGGCCAAAGGCCCATCTAGTCCAGCTTCCTGTGTCTCACAGTGGCCCCACCAAATGTGTCCAAACACAAGACTAGATTTCTGTCTCTTCATACTACTCCCCTGTATCTGGTCCTTGAAGTGCCATGGTTTTAAGCTGGAGATTACACATCTCCATTACGGTTTGTAACCTGTGATGGACGTCTCCTCCGGCAATCTGTCCAATCCCCTTTTGAAGGCATCCAGGCTAGATGCCATCATCACATCTTGTGGCAGGGAGTTCCACAGGCTAACAACACGCTGGGTAAAAGAAAATTCTTTTGTCTTTTCTCAATCTCCCAGCTCTCAATTTGAGTGTATGTCCCCTAGTTCTGGTATTATGTGAGAGGGAGAAAAGTGTCCCTCCATCTGCTTTACTCGTGTCCTGCATTATCTATGTTCTTATGTTCAAGTTACTATAATCTGCAAATCCTTTCTGCTGCACAGCTAGGAGAATGTAACCAAACTTCATAACTCTGCAATAGTTTCAGGCACTTCTGTCAGGGATTTGGGGCTCACCACAATTAATGAGTGACAAGATGCTGGTTAATTCTGAGCAGATGTTCACCATTCCAGAGGCACAGATCAAATCACCATCTTCACAGATGGTGAATCATAGAATCATAGAACCATAGAGTTAGAAGAGACCTCCAGGGCCATCCAGCCCAACCCCCTGCCATGCGGGAACCCTCATCACAGTACTCCCGGCAGATGACCATCCAGCCAATGCTTAAAAACCTCCAAAGAAGGAGACTCCACCACCTTCCTTTGGGGCAGCATCTTCCACTGCTGAACAGCTCTAACTGCCAGGAAGTTCTTCCTAATGTTCAAATGGAATCTCTTTTTCTGTAGTTCCCATTACCCAGAGCCTTAGTCTCTGGAGCCATGAAAAACAAACTAGTCTCCTCTTCTATGTGACATTCTTTCAAATATTTAAACATGGCTTCCATATCCCCTCTCAGCCTTCTTTTTGTATAGTTAACTGAGGCTGCAGTTCTGTTAACCAGAGATGGGGACTCTGTGTCTACATGCTGCTAGATTCGTTTCCCATCATCCTTCTCAGTCGGCCTGTTTGGCTCAGACAGATGGGAGTAAGAATCCCACAACATCTGGAAGGACACATAGGCCGTGCATCTGTTCATGCCCTCCACCGGAGCCTGGAAAAGATGTCTTTGTTGTTTGAACTACTGCTCCCAGAAAGCCTGGCTGGAATGTCCTGTTTGTCTCCGACTCACATTCCCGAGCTCTGCCATCAGCAGAGAGTGAGCCCCGTTAACTTGATGGGACTTCTTCCCTATGATCCTATCACTGCATAATCCCTGTGCTTTGGCACACTTTTACAAGGAACTGGGGTGTGGTTTGTGTTCACACTGGGGAGTCCCAACATCTGGCCTTTGAGAACCCTGCAGCATGGTTTCCAGGCATTAGGTTCTCAGTCATTTCCTGCCCAGAGTCGGTGACTTCAAATTGACAGTGACATCCCAGTTTATTGCTCAAATAAAGATGTCAACTCGAGATGGATTGTCCCATGAGAGAATGAGGTGGGGGACAGCTTAAGCCTGGCTTGGAAGTGGGCGGTGGAGGCGGGGAGGGGGGGGCTGACTGCCATACATTTTCAGGATTAGATTTTGCAAGGCAGCTAATAGGACAGCAAAGCTGCTGACCCCTACCCAACCCCCAACCCTGGGTAGAGGACATCTGTTGCTGACCCTCCCTCCCAAGTGGTGGTAACAGATTATGAGGGGCTTGAAAACATTCAGGGAATACTCGTCAGAATTGTGGATGACACAAAATAGGATGGAATCGCGAATGTCTTGGAAGACAGGGACACCCCCCCCCCAAAAAAAATAGCCAGATGTGCTTAAAAGAACAGAATGAAATTTAACAGGGATAAATGAAACCTTCTACACATTGGGGGTGGGGGGGAACTGCACAGTTACAAGACAGGTGATACATGATTCATATTATGAGTGGGAAGGATCTTGGGGTTTTAGGCTGCATTAAGTATAGAGCTGCCTAGATGCCCTCAGCACATCCGATCTTGCCTGATTTCGGAAGTTAAGCAGGGTCAGCCCTGGTTACTACCTGGATGGGAGACCATCAGGGAATACCAGGTGCTGTAGGTGCCTGGAGTAGGAACTGGCAAACTACTCCAGTATTCCTGCCAAGAAAAACTCCATGGATATGGGGTCACGGAGAGTCGGTCACGACTGCAATGACACAACACACACACACAATAGAAGTATAGTTTCCAACTTCCACGAGGTACCGGTTGCTCTCTAGCCTTGGGAAAAGAAAGCCAAGGGGAATTGCAATTTTTAAATACTTGAAAGGCAGCCCTAGAGAGGAGAGGAAGGACCTGTTGTCAATCATCCCAGAGCGCAGCACATATAGCAATGGGCTCAATTTGCAGGAAGCCTGATTTCGGATAAATCTCAAGGGGGGAAAATGTCCTGTAAGAACAGCAGCACAGTGGAGCCAATGACCTTGGGAGGTGGTAAGCAATCCAACCCTGGAGGCCTTCAAGAGAACCACGGGCAACTACCTGTGAGATCGGCTTTGATGTGGATTTCTGCCTTGAGTGGGGAGCTTGATGACCTCACAGGCCCTGTCCCACTTAATTATTTCTGGAGTCTATAATTCTGTGAAACACAAAGCAAGATACGCCATTCAAGGCTCCAATCTGTGCAGAAAGTGTGAGCTGTTGCCCAGAAGTGGTGAATCAGGGAGTGGCATGACCAAGGGTCTAATATAACAGGTGTTGCCAGTCCACAGCATTATGAGCAGCCACAGTCTGCCTCCGGGGCATCCCATACCGAAAGGGAGAGAGAGAATACTGTATTATGCTGAAATGAGCCATTTTATCCAAAGCTGAAGCTGACACGCTGGAGCACCACCACCACCACCCTGGCACCTCCTCAAGTAGCTGCCAGTCGTCACCAACCTTATGGAAGAATTGGCAGGATTCTAGCCACAAAACGCAGAAATGGGGCTCATGTCCTTCACCTCATAGAATGACAGAATCATAGAATGACAAAAATACAGCCGCATATGCCGTAAGGGCAGAAACAGGAATATTTGCTCTTGCCAGCCGTACAGTAACCAGAGCATTTGCATTTTGGCTGAAGGTCCAGTCGATGAGCCAAGATAGACTTCCCAAGCTTTGCCAAATTGAACAAGCCACTTCCACCCTTCCCAACTCGTGGGCCAGACAAATCAGTATTATGATTGCCTTCTCCGGGTTGTCAGTCCAAAGTTTGCTTTCCAATGGTCACTTAGCCAAAGTTATTTTTAAACAAAGAGTACAAGATCTTATTGCCCAACAGGACATGGAGCTCCTCTCTAATAATAAAGCACTAAGCTGGCTAGCAAAAAAATAAACAGGTCTTCCAGTGCGAAAAGTACTTAACAGTCTACCACACTCCCTTAGAAGAACCTATACCAGAGCGAGATTTGATCTACTGGAATCCATGAATAGATATGGGCGCTTTCACAACTTACCCTATCAAGACAGATCCTGCATATGCGGTGCTACCCGCATAGAGGATACGACTCACATTTTATTTGATTGTGAGCTTTATACAGCATTAAGACAATCACGTTTATCAAAATTGATGGTCAAAATTGCCCACTGGAACACAAATTTTCAGCTTGATTTCCTGCTCAACAGTTCCAAGGTGCAGGTTGTCCATGGTGTTGCTAATTTTGTACATAAGGCTGCTAGGGTAAGATCCACCTTCATAGATCAAATTGGTGTTCCCTGTAGGGGAGATGCTGACATATGAATGAGAAATTTTTAATCTTACTATTTTAACTGTGTTTTTAACTGTTTTTCATCCTCTTTTTTCTTCTTCTGTATTTGATATGGCCTGTTGGGCTAATCAATAAATTTGTTGTTGTTGTTGTTGAATGACAGAAATCACAGAGTTGGAAGAGACCTTGAGGACCATCCAGCCCAACCCCCTGTCATGCAGGATCCTCCATCACAGGACGCCCGACAGATGGCCATTCAGCCTCTGCTTAGAAACCTCCAAAGAAGGAGACTCCACCACCCTCCTTTGTGGCAGCTTATTATTCCACCGCTGGACGGCTCTAACTGTCATGAAGTTCTTCCTAATGTTCAAATGGAATCTCTTTTCCTGTAGTTTGAGACCATTGTCACGAGTCCTGGTCTCTGAAGCCATGGAAAATTATTTAACCATCGCTATCATATCCCCTCTCAGCCTTCTTTTTGTAAGGATAAACATTCCCAGCTCCCTAAACCGCTCCTTGTAAGACATTTCTTCCAGGCCCTCGCCCATTTTGGTCGCCCTCCTCTGGACCCATTCAAGATTGTCAACATCCTTTTTAAATAGAGGTGCACAGAACTGGACACAGGACTCCAGATGGGGTCTGACCAGAGCAGAATAGAGTGGTACTATCACTTCCCTTGATCTAAACACTATGCTTCTGTTGGTGCAACCAAGAATTGTATTGGCTTTTGTGGCCGCCGCATCACACTGCTGACTCATGTTCAATTTGTGGTCCACCAAGACTCCCAGATCCCTTTCAAAGGTCTTTAAAGACCTTTAACTGTCCTGGTCACCCTCCTCTGGACCCGTGTGAGGTTGCCAACATCCTTTTTAAACTGAGGTGCCCAGAATCGGACAGGGGACTCCAGGTGGGGTCTGACCAGAGCAGAATAGAGTGGGACTATCACCTCCCTTGACCTCACTGGCATCTCCCAGGACTCTCCATCTGAAGTGGCCCCAGTCCCTTGGAACGAAGCAGTGGTGACACGGGCCAAAACTATCACTCAAGCTTTCTGGCTCAGAACTCTGCTGTCTCTCTCTACTGGAAATGGCACTGACTTTCCAGTAACACTGATGGGCTGTGCTAGGTTCTGCGCAAACGAGATGAGCAAGCGCTTCCCCGTGCATCTAATTAATTGCAAGTGATGGCACTCCTGACACAAGGTGAGCTGCTGGCCACCGGCTTAAGTGACTTCTAAAAAGGGGATAAACCTGTTGGTTCCTGTGACCTATGTGTGTGGGTGTGTGCAGTTTTACATATTCTGAGAGTTGGCTAGATAGCTCAGTGAGTTGGATCTCTGGCTGTGGAGTTCAGAGGTTGTGAGTTCAATTCCCCCACAGTGGCTCCTGCTAGTAGAGCCAGCCTTGGTAACCTTGGTCAAGCTGCACCATCCCAGGAGAAAGAAGAGATGTCTTTTCTACCTAGAAAGCCCTGGAAAGGGTCGCTGTCAATCAGAATCAACATGATAGCACACAATTTTTATTATTCAAAACTACCAGGCACAGTCAATCAAAATTAAAAAAAAAAAAAACTGACTGGTATTGCGTAACACATAAGACTGAAGGAGTGACTTGGATGAGTAGCGAAACATTTTGATCCCATAAGAAAGAGAAGATGGGCAGTATAGAAATAAATAAATAAATAAATAAATAAATAAATAAATAAATAAATAAATAAAAGAAGTTGACTTGCCATGACTCAACTCCCAAATTTAAGGACACATCTCCACACCTGCAGAAAACATGCTGCTATTTCAAGGTAAATTTTGGTAAAGGGGCACACATACTCCAGCTGGCACAGGATGGGTTTAAATTCCTGGTTCCTAGTTCTGCAGCCAGAAAATTCAACCCAATGAAAAACAGAAACAAGAAAACAAAAACTGTTTTGAATTCCTTCCTTCCTTCCTTCCTTCCTTCCAATTTACTAAAATTTCACAAATCACCCTTGGAAGGGGAGTGCAGCCAACATTTTTATGTATTATTTAAAATATTTATCGACTGCCTTTCTCTTAATGGATCCAAGACCTGTGGTATTTTTAAAAAACAGAGACAAAAGCAGAATAATAAATTATCACACAATTTAAAAAGCATTAAACAGAGGTTGTATTACAAACCCCTATAAGCAATTTTAAAAACAGAAGTAAAACAACAGAATAAAATAAACCTTTTTTAAAATCCCATTGAATTCTGGAAGGAGACATTCAATTCCATTTTTGCCTACCCTGGCATCCATGGCTGGGGCACCAGAGTTGCAAGGAAGCCTCCCTTCATCCCAGAAGGGGTTTGTGTGAATTGGTACTTTGTTGTCTCATTTCTGTCTTTCTCCATCGGAGCCTGCCAAATTCAACCAAATAACCTCTATTCCCAACCCAAAGAGGGCCACCTTGGCCCGGACTATAACAGGTATTAAAGACAAGAAGCTTTAAGGTGAGAAAAACGGAATGACAACTCTAATCAAGACTGACACATACACAGAACAGAAAAGGTCCTGCATTTGTTAGAACATATAATGGTGCAACCCGGCAGGTATACATGGGCATAGAAGAGTGATTGAGATGTGTTATTTACACAATAGAACATGGGAGCCAGCTTGTCTTAGTATGAGGTGTTCTTCAGTCATGCTGTCTGCTGTTAGTATGTTAATAAGGAAGCTGTTATGAAACTATTATAAATCTGCCAAGCACAAGTCTATGCCAAGTAAAATGCTCAAGTATGGTAAGTTTATTTTTCAGCAAATTATACAGTAAGCATTCTCAGAAGATATGTTATATTCTGCAGCCAGCGCAACTCGGAAAAACAACCCTAGTTGTTGTTCCAAAGCCACAATATGGACCAGAAGCCTGGATCAGGAGAAGGACTTACTCTTGGGGCAAACCTGGATGCCCTTCATGGACCGTGCAGCTTGCCCCAGGCCACCCAGGCTGGCTCTCGCAACTAGTTTACCACTAACTGGATATTTGAACTTGTGGCCGTTGCCCTCCTAATCTACTCTTGCAGCCACCCTGCACTGTAACATACTAAATGTCCCTCAAGGAGGATGAAACACTGTGGCCAAGCTTGGAAAATTGATTTTCGTTGAGTGCATTTTGATTTTCGTTGAGTACATTTTGATTGAAAATTGATGTTCGGAGAAATCCCCCAACTCTACGGCTAGTGGCTATGAGATTCTGGCAGCCCAACAGTCATATCTGCAGGCTCTGTTCTCCAGGCACTTTCTGACACTCCTGGTTCCACCGGAGCCCAGCCGTGACATCAGCTAACCAGCTGCAATTTATTTAATGAGCTTAAGGGCCAAGACATCAGCAGTTATTTTTCTCCTTTTAAATTGATCCTGTTAACTTCTTAGAGGTGGAGAGGAAAAGGCACATAAGCCAAACAAATCAACCCAACTGGGGATGGTATCCTTAGGGCAACCCGCAGGAGAGTTAAAAAGGGACCAGCAGGCTCATCTTAAAAGATAAAGTCATCCTGCATAAATAAACATAATTTTCCGATATCCTGGAGGATCTGTCTTCTTAAGCCACATCACAGTATAGTAAATTGGTAGATTAAGAGCCAAAGCCTTGCTTTGGTACATTTCCAGCCACCACACACTCTGGAAACAAAACAAACCAGAGCAATCCTACCTGCACCAAGCAAGCAAACAGAAACCCTGGTTGGACCCCAGAAAGGTATGGGGTAAGATTACTCAGGGGATGGGCTACTTTGGCTCCTCCCCCTGAGGCGCACCATTGCTTACAACATCGTATTCCTTTAGTGTTTGCCGTGCCGCCGCCGCCGCCGCGACTCTCCCCCTCTCCCCCCTCCTTTTACCCTGGACCACCACATGGAAAGAAGCAACCAACCAACCTGTCCCCACTAGACATGAGGCACGGAGCGGCAAAATTCCGCCGGGCCTGGGCTGAGGAGGCGGGCGGGCGGGGGGCTGCTGGAACGGCTGGACGGCCGGACAGCCGGCCTTTAGGGTCGTTTCCTGGTCTATCGTCTTTTCCCCCACCTCTCTCTTTCCATTCGTACCCTTTCCCCTCTTCATAGTTACCTAACGGCCTGCAATTACTCTGCTCCTGCCTACTGTAATTAAAACTGTAAACCGCCCAGAGACTCCTTGAAAAAAAGAAAAACTTGGGTCTGGGTTGTTGTCTGCCTTGGCCACAGTGTGGAGAGCAAGATGGGCTTTTGGGTCTTATGGCATCGTGCCCCTTCTCAGGTCTCCACTGAACACAGCCATGCCATTTGCCAAGAGCAGCACAGAAAAAAACCTTTTAAAAACTTAAAAAAAAGCCCGGAGTTTTTTCCAAGTGTGCCTTTGCCCAAAAAGCAGGCGAAAATATGCCTGCCTGTGCGAGGACACCTACCAGAGGGGTGGTTTCGGGGGGGTCCCGGCCTCCCCCCCTGTCCTGGGCTGCTTGCACCAGGCGGCGGGGGGGGGGTCATCCTCGTCGTCTCCATGCCATGCGGTGGGGGGGGGATCCAAAATGGCTACCGCAATATTTATTTTTAAATTGTAGCCAAAAAAACCACCAAATCACCACAGAAACATGTGAAAATTAGGTATTTTAAATGCCTGATTTTTTACAGTAGCAGCAGTGGGTTTTTTTATAGCAGTAAAAGGTCACACTGATTTTATTTTATTTTATTTTTATTTTTATTTTTTACACCTGCGCAATGATGGGCTGGCTGGCCATGGGATGGGACCATGCAAATGTTTTGAACCATTCCACCAATAGAATAGCCAGGTTTTGACTGACACTTCTGGATGTGCCAGAGGGCATAAAAAGCCGAGGCACCTTCCAGAACTTGCAGTCTGTTCTCGGATGTGGTTGGGGTGGAGGGCTGTGTGGCTGGCTGCTGCGTGCTGGCTATTTGAATTTGGAGGGAGGGAGGGAGGCTTTAGATTTAAGTTAGGCAGGCAGGCAGGGAATTATTGAATTTAGAAAATAGTTTCTTTTCCTTGATTCCCTGGCTGCAGCTTTGTCTGCTGCTTAAGGGAATAGCAGTAGACAGCAGTTTATTCTTTTTTTCCCTCTGGCAGTTTGTGAGGTGTTTTTTTTTATTGCATAAAGGGGGAGGTTCGACTTGGAGTGGGAGGAGGTGTGGATTTATTTCAAAAATATAAAATATCTACCATTTATTTTATATTTTCCCAACTTATTTTATTTATTTATTTATTTATTTATTCAACTTATATGCCGCCCACTACCCAAAGGTCTCTGGGCGGCTTATAATCAAAGAATTAAAACAATTTAAAATAGTTATAAATAAAATATCAGGAGATCATCAAACAGTAATAAAAACCTTCTTTAAAATCATCATCCTAAAATTGTCATCAGCTGACCCACAATCTATATTGTATCAATTAAAAACCTTCTGGAACAGGAAGGTTTTTACCTGGCGCCGAAATGTAATCAGTGTTGGCGCCAGGCGGATCTCAATAGGGAGGGCATTCCATAACTTGGGAGCAGCTGCCGAGAAGGCCCTTTGTCTACAAGCCATCCCTCTCACCTCCTTGAGGGATGGCTCTTTCAAAAGGCCCCCCTGGCTCGATCTTAATCGCTGGGTAGGTTCGTATGGAAGGAGGCGGTCCTTCAGGTATCTAGGTCCTAAGTCGTTTAGGGCTTTATATGTCAAAACAAGCACTTTGAATTGGGCTCGGACAGCAACTGGTAACCAATGCAGGTTATGCAGAATCGGCGTGATGTGATCCCTGGTGGCTCCACCACTTACCAGCCGCGCCGCAGGATTCTGAACCAGTTGCAATCTCCGGACCGTCTTCAAAGGCAGCCCCACGTAGAGCGCATTGCAGTAATCAATATGGGATGTTACCAGTGCATGCGTATCAATTTGCTTGCTTGCACACACACACATTTGGGGTGCAAGCCAAGAGCACCTCTATCTAGTGGAGATTATTTTACATTTACTTTACACTGCAATATTATTTATTAAATTCCTAATTACTTACTTCATTGTTTGTTTTTTAAACTTGTTTGTGAGTGCCCTGTGCAGTTCAACAACACAGGCCCTTCCATTTAAGTGGATCAGAAGAATTTTGAACTTTATTGTAATTGAAGTTGAACAAGAACAACTACCAGAAAACTATATTGTGCTTGTTGATTGACAAGACACCCCTATATCTTCCTTGTTGGAGGCTGCCCACTGATTCATATCAGCCTTATTAGCAGATTTTGGGTTCCATCCTTACATTACTCCACTGTTTGTTTGTTGTTTTGTTCATTAGTACATGCCCTGGCCTGAACTACTACCAGAACAGTACACTGTGCTGTACTTGTGAATTTACAAGACACTCCTATATCTTTCTTGTTTGGAGGCTGCCTGCAGATTCTGATATCAGCCTTATTACCAGATTTTGGGTTCCATCCTTACATTACTCCACTGTTTTGTTTTGTTTATTAGTACATTCCCTGGCCTGAACTACTACCAGAAAAGTATACTGTGCTTTATTTCAAAAATATACAATATAGATACTCTACCATTTATTTTATATTTTCCCAACTTCAATTTGCTTGCTTGCACACACACACATTTGGGTTGCAGGCCAAGAGCTCCTCTATCTAGTGGAGATTATTTTACATTTACATTACATTACAATATTATTTATTAAATTCCTAATTACTTACTTCATTGTTTGTTTTTTAAACTTGTTTGTGAGTGCCCTGTGCAGTTCAACAACACAGGCCCATCCCATTTAAGTGGATCAGAAGAATTTTGAATTTTATTGTCATTGAAGTTGAACAAGAACAACTACCAGAAAACTATATTGTGTTTGTTGATTTACAAGACACCCCTATATCTTCCTTGCTGGAGGCTGCCCCTGATTCATATCAGCCTTATTACCAGATTTTGGTTTCCATCCTTACATTACTCCACTGTTTGTTTGTTGTTTTATTAGTACATTCCCTGGCCTGAACTACTACCAGAAAAGTATACTATACTGTGCTTGTTGAGTTACAAGACACCCCTATATCTACCTTGTTGGGAGGCTGCCCACTGATTTTGATATCAGCCTTATTACCAGATTTTGGATTCCATCCTTATATTACTCCACTGTTTGTTTGTGGTTTTGTTTACTATTACATTCCCTGGCCTGAACAATGACCAGAAAATTTTGAATTTTATTGTCATTGAAGTTGAACAAGAACAACTACCAGAAAACTATATTGTGTTTGTTGATTTACAAGACACCCCTATATCTACCTTGTTGGGAGGCTGCCCACTGATTCTGATATCAGCCTTATTACCAGATTTTGGATTCCATCCTTATATTACTCCACTGTTTGTTTGTGGTTTTGTTTACTATTACATTCCCTGGCCTGAACAATGACCAGAAAACTATACTGTGTTTGTTGAGTTACAAGACACCCCTATATCTACCTTGTTGAGAGGCTGCCCAGTGCCCAATGATTCTGATATCAGCCTTATTACCAGATTTTGGATTCCATCCTTATATTACTCCACTGTTTGTTTGTGGTTTTGTTTAGTATTACATTCCCTGGCCTGAACAACAACCAGAAAAGTATACTGTGCTTGTTGAGTTACAAGACACCCCTATATCTACCTTGTTGAGAGGCTGCCTGCTGAAGCTGATATAATATCAGCCTTATTACCATAATCCATTCAATCCTTATATTACTCCACTGTTTGTTTGTTTTTATATGCTTCTGTTGTTCTGTGTGTGTGAACTGAATTTCAACACACAAAGGCCCATTGCATTCAAGTGGATCAGGAGAAGTGTGATATTCATTTTCATTTCATTCCCTGAACAACTACTAGTAGACTATAGTAAACATTTAACAACAATATCTTTCTTGGGAGGCATAGTACACTGCCACTACTCGTGTGAAGCCACCTGTCCAGCTGCTGCTGCTGCTGACTGTCTTACAATATTATTTATTCATTACTGCAGCTCATTGTTTGTTTGTTGTGTGTTGTGTGCACCTGAACACACAGGCAGGGAGCCAGGCACATACCATTTCAGTGCATCCATCAACTTTTGATTTCCGAATTTAGAAAATTATACCAAGGGCCAGCAGGGCAACATTTGAGCTTGTACAAAAGAACACAGTGTGTGAAAGAGTAAGCTTGTGGGTGAAAAGGATAAGTTGATTAGAATAGTTTGTTACTTAAGTTAATAATAGAATTAGACAATCTATTTCTAATACTTTTGAGAAATGAAAAAATGAGGAAGGGTGGCACAGCCAGAGGGAAGGGGAGGGGGACCCCCACGAAAATAAATAGGGGCATATTTCTGAAGGAAGGCACAGGAAGTAGTGCAGATAGTGATATTGCTACCACTCCTTCTCCATGCAGCAGCTGCACAACCAGCACAACACTAACATCTTCTGTCACTGAGGGAAGCATGGATGAGGTGATACGAAGCCCATCAACACCACCATGCTTTGACATGGACAACACCCCCCTTTATCAGGAGACGAGGACTCGGAAATGGCATCAGAAATGGGCTCTTTGCATCTACATCTGCCAGATTCCGAGGACCTGTTGGCAGGAAGAGACACAAGGCAGGCTTCAGGCAGAGATGGAAGGAGCAGCCCTCTTTCCACCCAGAGCACCACCAGTGACAGCAGCAGTCAATTGTCCCAGCAGGATGCAAGCCACACCACCACTAGCACAGCAGCCTCGCGGGTCTCTCTGGGAGCATTTTGAGAACAGCCCGGAAGACTCGAGGCTAGTGGTGTGCAACAAATGCGGGGTGGTCATGCGCAGGGGGAATGACCCCAAACACCTCTCCTCAAGTGGCTTGCGCAGCCACCTCATGCGAAAGCACCCTGGGACTCTGCCTGGAACACTGTCAGGCCCTGGTTCCTCAGGGAGGAAGAGAGGGGAAGAAGGCATGGGGAAGGACAGAGACAGCTCCGCTGAGAGTGGGAAGAGGCAGGCCACTCTGCAGGAAGTGGTGCCGCTGTGTGGGAGTTTTGTCAGCCAGCGAAATAGGGCCAAGGCACAGGAAACCACCACTCGCATGGTTGGTGAAATGGTGGCCATGAACGGGTTGCCCCTCTCCTTTGTGGAGTCATCAGGCTTCAGGCACCTGATGAAGCACGTGGCTCCATGGTACGAGCCCTTTTTGAGTCCGTCAGGGACATGGTCCGGGCCCTGCTGCAGGCAGCCAGAGGAAGGAAGATCCACTTCACTTCCAACCTCTGGACCAGTGGGCACCACGGATACCTCTCTCTGACGGCTCATTGGTGGCAACCCAAGGAGGTCCTTGACACCACGGCATCCCAAGAACAGCTGCAGGGGGAGCCACAAGCCAAGAGGGTACAGGGTGGTACTTCTCCAGGCACAAAGCATGGAGGACAGTGCCAAAGGCATCCACATTGCTGAGGTCCTCAAGATGGCACTGCGAGAGTGGGCACCCGAGAGGGAAGTCAATCGCGGATTCATGGTTACTGACGCAGGCCATAACTTGATCAACGCGGTTGATAGGGCAGGGCTACATGGCATCGTGTGCGCAGCACACAAACTGCACCTAGTGGTGAGCGATGCCATTGGGCTCGGAGCACCAAAGGACTCCTGGGATGAGGGGACCCTGGAGACCAAGGCCTTGCTGGACAAGTGCAGGAAAATCGTCGGGCACTTCTCACACAGTGTCAAGGCATCCAGGATGATGCGTGAAAGGCAGGCGGAGATGGGATGACCAGAGCACGTCCTGATCCAGTTCGTAGGTGGAACTCCACCTAAGAAATGGTCATGCACCTGGTGGAGCAGAGGCAAGTGGTGGAATACGTCCTGCCTGAGGGAAGGGTGTTGGACATTGGTGCTACCGAGTGGCTCGCCCTCTCCCAGATGGTGGGTATCCTGCAGCCTTTTGAGGAGACCACCCACGTCTTCAGCAACTACAACGCCAGCCTGGGCCACGTACTCCCCCTGGTAAATGCCCTTCGCCAACGCCTAGAGGCCAGTATCCGGGAAGAAGCCAATCTTTTCCAAAGAGCAGGGCCTTGGCAGACAGGCTGCTGACCGGCGTGGATACCCGCCTTAGCCCACTGAGGAGGGAAAAGGTGTACCAGATGGCATGCCTGTGTGACCCTCACAGCGCTGCCGACCTAAACTCCTGGAACACTGAGCTATGCCGTCAAGTCCGCAGGGCTGCCTCAAATCAGGCCCAGGCGTTCCCGAGGGTGCACGGAAGCCAGAGCGATCCAGAAGAGGAATCCTCGCAAGGATCCTCTTCCTCCTCTACTCCAGGAGCGTACACCCAGAGGCCAGGTTCCATGCCAGCAGCCAACTACCTGGCCTCTGCCCTAGCCATGGCAGTCTCCTCCTCAGTGGAGGCAAGGGAGAAAGAAGAACCGGACCCCGCTCTGACCATGGTGAAGGAGTACATGGCCGAGCCCCTCCAACCCCTCACCTCGGACCCACTCCACTACTGGGCCAGAAAGGCAGACCTCTGGCCTGCTCTTTCGACTCTGGCGTTGGAGTTCTTGTCCATCCCACCCACCAGTGTCCAGAGTGAGCATGTCTTCTCCCAAATGGGAGATGTCCTGAGGCCGCGCCGCTCTTGACTGGACCCGGAGACCGTGGAAAGGTTGACTTTCATCCGCTTCAACCTTTCCACGTTGGGATTACCCCAACACTCCAAGACCTAGGTCCAAAGTCGTTCTGCCATGGGTTCCTTCAAAACGGGCCTCCCTTGCTCTAACATCCACTACCAGTGCAACACTTATGCCTGCCTGCCTGCCTGCAATTATGCCTGCCTCCCAGCTTGGCTTGCTCCCTGCAAGCCTGCCTGCCTGCCTGCCTACAAGCCTACCTGCCTGGCTGGCCCTGGCCCTACCTGCCTAACTGTCTGCTTGCCTGCCTGCCTGCCTGCCTTCCTGCATTCCCACTCAATTTGAAGGGTTCGATTACTGCCCAATTTTTCTAGGCCTTGCCTGGCTCCAAACCAGGGAGGACCACTCAATGTGTCATTTGGAAGGGTCTGTGTAGGCCCAATTTTTCTAAGTGTTTTGGGGCTGCAGCTGTGCAACTTCCCCTAACCCTAACCCTAACCCAATCTAAACAATGCCTGTATGCCTCCCATCCTAACATTCCACCAGCGCAACGCAGTTATGCCTGGCTGTCCGCTCTGTCTATATGACTGCCTGCCCTGCCTGAATGCTTCGCCTGCCTGCCTGCCTTCCACCTTTGTCTACCTGAATGCCTGTAATTCCGCTGCATGTATGGATGTAATAAGGGCTACATAATTAGCCCAGGTTTTCTAGGGCTTCCCTGGTCTTTGAAGCAGTCCAGGACTATTTTTTTCTAGAGTCAGTGTTGGCTCAATATTTCCCCGTTGGCCATGGCTGGTCTGAGTGTGGTACACCCCAATACCTGCCTTCCTCGATGCATTCCTACCTTCCCTGGGGTTTTGGAGCCACTCTGCTTACAAAGTGGTCAGGATGCACTTTACAACTACCTACCCCAAAGACTCATTAGCAGGGGCCTAGCTCTCCTCCTTACAGCCTTAAAGAAATAGCCCTGTTCTCCTGCTTCCACTCTGTCTCCTGGTTTGGAGAAACTCGGCCTCCAAAGGCAGAAACAATCCTCCTGGCATTTTGGCTTTGTGCCTTCCCTAGCCTGGGTGGGAACCCTGCAAGCCTGCCTTCCTACATGTAAGCCAGAGAGCCTGGTTCCCTGCCTGCCCGCTCCTCTGCCTACCTGACTGCCTGTCAGGCTCCCGGGCCGGGAGACCATGGCTTTGAGGATGCCTTCCAGGTGCTTCTCCTTCAGCCTTGCCTACTCTGGCCTTGTGTCCTCCCATACTCAGGCCATTCAGCTCCTTTGGATACTCGAGCTGGCAATGAGACTCCCTTACTCAGGCCCTGTGGTCTCATACTCAGGCCTTTTGGGCTCCCCTGCTCTGTCCCCTGGGCTGCAAAACACTGTGACTCACTGAGAAGGACATTTTACTTGTGTGCTGGAAAACAGCCGTGATTAGGAAAAAATCTGCCTTGCTGGCCTTTTGGCCTCCCCTACTCAGGCCCTGTGTGGTCTCAGACTCAGGCTATGTGGCCTCCGCTACTCTATCCTCTGGGCTGCAAAACACTGTGACTCACTAAGAATGACATTGTACTTGCGTACTGCCAGTTTACTGGCATACTAGCACACAGGTTGGAAGAGGCAAAACTCTGCCATGCTGGCTCTGTGGCCTCCCATACTCTGGCCTTGTGGCCGTCCATACTCTGGCCTTGTGGCCTCCCGTACTCAGGCTCTGTGGTCTCATACTCTGGCCTTGTGGCCTCCCATACTCTGGTCTTGTGGCCTCTCTGGCCTTGTGGCCATCCATACTCTGGCCTTGTGGCCTCCCATACTCAGGCTCTGTGGTCTCATACTCTGGCCTTGTGGCCTCCCATACTCTGGTCTTGTGGCCTCTCTGGCCTTGTGGCCATCCATACTCTGGCCTTGTGGCCTCCCATACTCAGGCTCTGTGGTCTCATACTCTGGCCTTGTGGCCGCCCATTCTCTGGCCTTGTGGCCTCTCTGGCCTTGTAGCCGCCCATACTCTGGCCTTGTGGCCTCTGTGGCCTTGTGGCTTCCCGTACTTTGGCCTTGTGGCCTCAGGTACTCTGGCCTTGTGGCCTCCCGTACTCTGGCCTTGTAGCCGTCCGTACTCTGGCCTTGTAGCCGCCCTTACTCGGGCCTTGTGGCCTCTCTGGCCTTGTGGCCGTCCATACTCTGGCCTTGTGGCCTCCCGTACTCTGGCCTTGTAGCCGTCCATACACTGGCCTTGTGGCCGCCCTTACTCTGGCCTTGTGGCCATCCATACTCTGGCCTTGTGGCCTCCCGTACTCTGGCCTTGTGGCCTCAGCTACTCTGGCGTTGTGGCCTCAGCTACTCTGGCGTTGTGGCCTCCCCTACTCTGGCATTGTGGCCTCCTCTACTCTGGCCTTGTGGACGCCCATACTCCTTGTATGGATTAGTGGGCTGTAAAACTTTGAGTTCTGCCTAATCCGAGCTGTGTGCCCGTATGCCAGTAAGCTGTCTTTAGTGGGTCAGAGCAACCCAGAGCCCACCACTAACCCTAACCCTAACCCTAACCCTAACCCTAACCCTAACCCTAACCCTAACCCATATGCCAGTATGCTGTCGTTCTTAGTGGGTCAGAAGCACCCAGAGGTGCAGCCCAGAGCCCAGAAACACTAACCCTAACCCTAACCCGTACGCCAGTACTGTACGCTGTCATTCTTAGTGGGTCAGAGGCACCCAGAGGTGCAGCCCAGAGCCCATTAACCCTAACCCTAACCCGTACGCCAGTACGCTGTCGTTCTTAGTGGGTCAGAGGCACCCAAAGGTGCAGCCAAGAGCCCACAAACCCTAACCCTAACCCTAACCCGTATGCCAGTATGCTGTCATTCTTAGTGGGTCAGAGGCACCCAGAGGTGCAGCCCAGAGCCCACTAACCCTAACCCTAACCCCCTAACCCTAACTCTAAGCCGTATGCCAGTACGCTGTTGTTCTTAGTGGGCCAGAGGCACCCAGAGGTGCAGCCCAGAGCCCAAAAACCCTAACCCTAACCCTAACCCGTACGCCAGTACGCTGTCATTCTTAGTGGGTCAGAGGCACACAGAGGTGCAGCCCAGAGCCCACTAACCCTAACCCTAACCCTAACCCGTAACCCTTAGTGGGTCAGAGCCAGAGGTGCAGCCCTGAGCCCACAAACCCTGTCTCGTACGCCAGTACGCTGTCGTTTTTAGTGGGTCAGAGGCACCCAGAGGTGCAGCCCTGAGCCCACAAACCCTAACCCTAACCCTAACCCATGCTGAATCTCTAACCACTAGTTGACCAGGGTTGCATTTGCTTAATTGCTTGGCTTTACAAGGAGTGACATTAGAGATGGGGAGGACATTGAGAGGAGTAGACCCTCATCCAGATTTGGGGAGGAACGGAATACTGTGTCTCCTGCTGCCTCTGAGAGGTGGATGGGAGATGGGATGGATAAAGGCTTCAAAACAAAACAACAAAAAGTATAACAGGCAGCCAGACCAAGTAGGGTCAGTGTTGTGTTGACCATGAGAAAAAAAGAATATTACATTCTGCCCACTTTGTTTGTTTTATTGCATAGGATGCAGTCCTATGCAACGATTATTTATTATTCATCACCCAGTTTAAAGTATTTTCCGCCTGCTCTGGGTCATTGTGGGATGCCCCCATGCTCTGGGACATCAACGTGCGCTAAATCACGGTGGAAACGACAAACGACAAACGGAAACGACAAATTTTTGAGAAATTTCACAACAAACGGAAACGACCCGAAACGGACCCGTTCCGACAAACGAAAACTAGAAACGTTATTTTTTCTGGTCGTGCCCATCTCTAGTCCCCACAGCAGACCCAACAGTGGGCAAAACTGCTGGATCACTCAGAGGGTTAGGTCTCCAGCCACAGAGCCAGAGGTTGGGGGTTGGGGGTTGGGGTTGAAGTTAGGGTTAAGATGACCCCCCGCTGGGCTTCCTTGACCAGGGGCTGGACTCAGTGATCCCTAGTTTTACTTCCAATTTTGCGGTTCTAAAAATATTAATTTTTTTAATTACTTGGTGAAAGTGAGGGAAGCCTTTGCTGGTTTTATGCACACAGAGGAGAAATATTTCAAAATTCCACACACCCCTTGCTGAATAAGATTATTGAGGGGTTGTGTGTGTGTGTGTGTGTGTGTGTGTGTGTGTGTGTGTGTGTGTTTGGCTTGTTTAGAGTTATGCCCCACCTTAGGACAAGCCATTAATCTTGGTAGAGTCCCCAAAATAACAAGAATATACAAACATAATGTTTAAAATGAACATACAAAAAAACCCTCCTATAACCTTTAGCCTCACAAATAGTCCAAGACTCTGAATGGCAAACTATGGTCCGGCATAAACTTACTCGAAAAGTCATATCACAGAGGGATGAGGGTTTTTCTCAGTTTGGGGGCCTTTTAAAAAAGAATTATTTGCACAAGGATTTGTGCAAAATCGTTGTGCCAGCTTCAACAAACAATTTTAAAAGCAATACACGAGGTTTTAGTACAAAAAGCAGTGGCGGGTTTTTTACTACAAAATCCATTTTCTTTCTTTTTCTTTCTTTCTTTCTTTCTTTCTTTCTTTCTTTCTTTCTTTCTTTCTTTCTTTCTTTCTTTCTTTTTATTTTTATTTTTATTTTATTTTTATTTTTATTTGCTAATACTGTGGCTGTTAAAAATGTGATAAGGTCATGCAAAAGCAAAAAAGATATCTCAGCCATTCGCTGTTGTTTTCAGAGCGTATCCTGAGGTGCTGAGAGGCTGTTTTTTCACAGAGAACAAGGAGGTGTGTGAATGGGTGTGAATTCATGTCAGGTTCATATCTTCTTTCCTTGGACATTCCTGCCCGTGACTCGTGATGGTTCCTTCTTGAGTCAAAGCAAAGCAAAGCAAAGTGGTCTGCTTATATATACCGCCCCATACCACTCTGGACTGTTTACAGTTTTAATTACAGCATGCAGGCTACACATTGCTCCCCCCCCCAGCAAGCTGGGTACTCATTTTACCAACCTCAGAAGGATGGAAGGCTGAGTCAACCTTGAGCCGGCTGCTACCTGGGATTGAACCCCAGGCCGTGAGCACAGTTTTAGCTGCAGGGCAGGCATTTAACCACCAGCCGTGGCCCTGGGAATAGGGAACCCCGGACTTTCCATGGAGGAAGAAGACTGCAGAGCCCATCGTTCTTGGGCAATACAGCCACAAGATAGGGAAGCTGTGGGTCTGGAACAACCCGCGGGTCAAAGGTTCCTCATGCCTGTCAACACCACAGTCAAGTCCATGCTAACTCGTGGCATCCCTCTTTCACTGTTCTCTAGGTAGAGAATATTCAGAAGTCATTTACTCTTCCCTTCCTCTAAGGGGCAGGTTGGGGACTGTGCACAACTTGCCCAGGGCCACCCAGGCTGGCTTCCCCCACCCCACCCCCAGAAGGCCCAGTGGGGGTAATCAAACTTCCAAACTTCGGCTCTGCAGCCTGAGACATTAACCCTAAGCCTAAACCTAAGCCTAAACCTAACCCTAAGCTTAACTCTAAGCCTAAACCTAAGCCTAAACTCCACCAAAATCATTTAAAGAACTCTCTGAGAAGCTATTTAGAGGCTTGCACTAAAAATGTTGGGTTCCCTGTGATACCAGAAAATGGTTCATCACTGAAGACAAACTGTTTGCTCTATCTGAGCATCCGAGTGAAACAACATGGACACCGATTTTCCTACCCACCAGGGTTTTACAACAGGTTCCACTTTTCATCCAATGTTACAACTGAGCGCACAATAAGACAATCAGGTTATCCCTGGCTAAGTAGGGTCTCCTCAAGGTGTTTTAGGATCACAACGAAAAGAACGAGGCATGTTTACCCTAACCAAGAGAAGACTGAGGGGAGACGTGATAAGCAGTCTTTCAAGACCTGAAGGGTTGCCACAGGGAAGAGGGCATGGATTTCCAAGGACCAATGCGTGGGAAACTCATCCCAGGGACAGCCAACCTGGAAATCAGGAGAAATGTCCTGATGGTGAGAGCCATCAAACAGTGGAACAACTTGCCTCCGAGGTGGTGGGCGCCCTATCGCTGGAGGTTTTCAAGAAAAAGACTGGACAGCCATCTGTCCGGGATGGTATGAAGTCTCCTGCCTTCGGCGGGGGGGACGGGACTAAAAGACCCCCAAAAGTCCATCCCAACCCTATGGTGATTCTATGATTCTATGAATGACAAGAAACCCTAGCATCATGATTTGTTTTTAATGTTTACCTATATTTCATAGATGTCCATAATATTTGAATTGTGGGACGTTCTGATATACATAAAGAAAGAAGAAACGAGTTGTGTTCCATTTAGCATGATTGCGCACAAGCAAAGGGTGGTTTCAGGACAAGAAACCACAGGACACCTCAAGCCTTAGTCATCCCACTTCTTGGCCATGCCCCCATATTCCTTCCTATCTCTCCCTCTTTGGGAGACAGAGATCTTTCCCTCTAAGGGGAAGAGGGGAGATTTTTTTAAAAAAATAATTTTTTAAAAAATCCTTTTTTAAAAAAAATCTTTTTTAAAAAAAAATCTTGATCAGTGGAATAGCATTGAATTGGTTTGTGACTCAAGTGACATAGCGCCGGATTCCAAGGGGGGGGATTAAAAAATCACTCTGTGCAACCTCTCCTGTTTCCCCTCGCTGCAGGGAGGGGAGGAAAGCTGAACCCCCCCCCCAACACACACACGCACAATCTAATGGGAAGTGACATGAAACACCTGCCATTGGCACTTTGGTTCAAATCCCGGCTATCACACATGCCAGAAACTGGACTCTTGTGGGTCCTACCTGCAATTAAAAATAGTAGCCACACCTCAGAAAAGGGCCAGGCTGTCTTGCAATTGCCCATCCATCCTCTCATTACTGTCAAGTCAGTCAACCAGACTATTCCAAAAGGGATCCAAAACGTACGCTCTGCCTGAGCATACCCTGAGTCTGCGTCTGTCTTAAACACAACAAATGCTGCTTCTTTCTCCTTTTGGCCCACCCTCCGTGATGCTCTGCCTTTGCTGCTGCCTTCCTTGGCTGGGTGGTTGGATTGCAAACGACCCGGGGCAGAGATCCTTGCTTCCCAACGGCAAACACAACCCACTTCCCACTCAGTCAGTTCGCCAGCTTGCTTTGCATGGAATCCAGCCAAGCAGTGATCATTTTATTGCACTTTGTAATGGTCCAAACTGATCTTCAGCCCTTTCCGTCCAACCAGAAATGGTCAGCAGCAAAACAATAACAATTGGAACTCAAACAACAGTAATAATAGATATTATTTTGGGGGCACTTCCCTATACAGTAGTTCACCTTGATCAGAGGACAGAGCCTTTGAACCAGTTAGGAAGGCAACACTTGCATTAATTCCACTGAGCTGATGAATCTACTCTAGCTTGGGCTAGCAATGGGATCCTGACCTAAATCCCTAGGAAAATATGAAATATGAAAATATGAAATACAATTCACTCGTTGGACGCTTCCCAAGCATTTAGGACTATGCGATGTATCGGTGAATTATGCGAGCAGATCCCAGTAAGGCAGCTTTCTGCAGCTGACTGATGGTGACTTTGTCAAATCCAATTTCTTCTAAATACTTGCTTAGTTCTTTAGGCACCGCATCCAGCATGCCGATTACCCCTGGGACCACCTGGGACTCTTTATGCCAGAGTCTCTGAAGTTCAATTTTCAGATCCTGATATCGTGTAATTTTTTCAAGTTGTTTCTCAGTGACTCTACTATCACCTGGTATAGCAACTTTTATTATTATTATTATTATTATTATTATTATTATTATTATTATTATTATTATTATTATTATTATTATTATTATTATTCTACCCATAGAAAACAAGCGTGTCTCAGCTCTTCCTCTCCTACTGCTCCCACCCAGGCTGGAGGGACCCTCCCAATGAGCAACAAGACCAAACATCCTCAGGGAGAAATCATCACACCAAAGCAGCTGTCCCTCCCTGGCGCCACATCCTGGGCTGCCACCGGTCACCGCGAGGGCAATCATGGCCCGACCGCCTGATGTTTAGGGACCGGAGAAAAGGCCATCATCACTCCCGCCTCCCTCCACCGAAGGGAGTTAGGAAGAGAAGATGATTGCTCGCCTCCAAAGCAGTTCCAGGAGGCGCAACGCGCGCCCGCCGTCAGGCTGAGTGCGAGGCGGGGAGCAAAACGAGCCGGGCGCTTCGGCTCCTTCCCTTTCCAGCGTCCCAAAGGCGGCGGCAGGAGCCGGGCCAAGGCCGAGGTCGACGGGCCAACAAGCCGAGGAGGAGCCCAACTCCGGCCCGTTCTCGGTCCTCGGCTGCCCACTGTCGAGGCGCTCTTCTTGGGTCGCCACCGCCCAACCTCCGGGAGTGGCCGCCCCGACCCGGAGCAAAAAACAAAAACCAGCCCGCCGCCCCTTCGCTGCTGGAGACCGGCTTCCCACTTGGCAAACCTCGGGGGGGGGGTCCCAAAAGCAGCGCCAGGGACCGCGCACCGCTGCTCCCCTCCGCCCTTGCCCGCCCCCGCCTGGCGCCCCAGAGAGCCGGTCCACCGATCACCATCGCCAAGGGCAGGCGGCGAGGAGGGCGGGCGGGCGAGCGGGCGGCGGCGGCGGCGGCGGCGGCGGGCAGGGGCGGCCGAGGCGGGCGCGTTACCTTTTCTCTTTATTCTGCTTTCGGGACTTGTGCAACAACCCGATGAGCACGACCGCGGCCCGGATCCCCGCTCGCTTGGCGTGCATCGTGGCGGCAGGAGCAGGAGCAGGAGGCGGCGGCGGCGGCGGCGGCTGTGACATTGGAATAGCCAAGGTGAGCGCGCCCGCCGCCCTGGGCAGGAGATGCGCTTGGCTCGGGGCGGCTTCCTTCTCCTCCGCTCGGTTCGTCAAAAGCCGGAGCCCTCCTCGCCAGGCTCGCCCATCCTCTCCGCTTGGCACGCGCGTCCCTCATCCTTTTTTTCCCCCCTCCCTCCCTCCGCTCGCCTCTGCAGCCTGGCCCCTCCAGCCGGAGAGGGGAGCCCGTCTCCCGCGTCAGGTGACTCGAGTCTCCGCCGTTGGGCGACCCTTCGGCGCACCGGGCGCGCCCCCGCCCGCCCGCCCTCCGCCCAAGCCCCGCGCGGCCTCTCGGCGCTCTCGGCGGCGGGAAGCAGGGCTCCGGGCATCCCCCGGGTGGGGGTGTGGGGGGTGTGTGGGGGGGACACACACCTCTCTCCGCCCACCCCGGCTAGCCGCCCAAGGGGCCACCCCGTCCGCCCTGCCCAGCCGTCCGCTTGGCACCGCAAAGCTTGAGTTCCTCTTGCTAGTTGCTACTTTTCCCTCGGCGCTGGATTTCCTTGGGAATGTTTGGAGAGCATCCCTCCCTCCAGACAGACCAGCGCCAGAGGGACCAGAGGGAGGGAGCTTTCTCCTCCCCAGGATCAAGAGACTTACTTACTTACTTACTTAACTTACTTACTTACTTACTTACTTACTTACTTACTTAATTGCATTTTTTATACCGCACTGATTTCCCAGAAGGGACTCTGGGCGGTTTGCATAAATGCAAATAAGAAACAAACAACAATGCAAATGAAATAAACAGTAGAATAAACAAGTAAAATAAGCAAATAAACACATAGTACATGCAAGAATCCGGCAAGAGGCAAGAATATAAAAGGGGAAAAAACACCTAAAAAGCTAAAAAGGGGCGAAACAATAAACAGGGAAAACACAACACAACAAATTTCGACAAGTTGAAATTGAAATTGAAAGACCATCAGGGGCAGGCGGAGCTTGGCCCCAGGCGCCCCTACAGCCTTCGCGGGGGGGGGCTGGTGCCCGGCTTTCCAACCATGCCCCAGGTCGCTCTCCACCAGGCAGGTGAGAGAGGAGTGGATCTTAAAAGGCGGAGGGCGCGGAAGCATCCGGGATTTGTGGGCACCCGAGCCGTCAGGTGGGTGTCATGTCTTGCTAGAGCGGGGAGGAAGAGGTTAAGCTATCATTTTTTCCTCTCCCCCCAAAATAAAGCCACCCCAAATTCCAAGGGAAATCGCTTGCTGCTCGTTCGCTCCAACCTCCAAGCATAGCGATGCTTTGTGTTTAACCCGGGGCGGCTGCAAGGGAGGCGCTCGCTCTCTGTCTCTCTCTGTCTCTCTAAAGTCTCTCCTGCCCTGTTGGATGTCATTTGCTTGATTGCTCTCGGGGATTAGAGACATTTTAAGAGTATTAAAATGAAAGGGGCTTGATATGGGGCCGCTGCTGCACGAAAATGTGATCCGCTCATCTGGGCGCAGGCAGGAAGTTGGGAAGGCATCGAATGGGAACGGGGTGGGGGAGGGGGAACAAGAGGGTCGTCCCCCCCCTTCTCCAACTGCCTCTGCCCCACCTATGCGGGCCCTGGAATAAATGGGAAGCCTTCCCCCGTTCGGAGCGAGAGCAACACAGATCCAGAAAACATTCCCTTTCCTCTCAACTGGCTTTGCCCCCTCCCTGCCTATCTAGAACTGCCCAGCTACGCTTTGCACTCAAATTCTCCCTACATAATCACCCATGTGAATAATGGAGTGGGGCCCAGAATTTTGTGGTTCTGGTACTAAGAAGAATAGAATAGAATAGAATAGAATTTTACTTTTAAAAGTGGTACCAGATTGGAGAGCTAATGGTGGAAACACTGTGGGGTGTATCCCCTTCCTTGGTCCCCACAGAGTGTTCTATTTTTGCCCAGAAAAATGCAATATTTCCCACAGTCCAAGATCATAAAACATTCTTATGGGGTGGGCTATAACTCAGTGCTAAAGCAAAGGGTTTGTGTGCTGAGAATCCCATATTCAGGTCCCACCATCTTCCAACAGGGCTGGGACTGGAAAGGTAAACACCTGCTACCTGTAGATGCAAACAAGCCTTGGCCCTTAAGGCTGGAGGGATGGGTGTTCTAATATATATATTTCCATATTTTATTTATGTATTTATGTATTTATTTATTTTTATACCGCCCGTCTTCTGAAGGAACTCCGGGCGGTTAACAACATCAATAACAACAGAAAATCATAGAATCATAGAATTGGAAGAGACCTCAAGGGTCATCTAGTCCAACCCCCTGCTATGCAGGAATCCAATCACAATATTTCCGACAGATGGTCATCCAGCCTCTGCTTAAAAACCTCCCAAGAAGGAGACTCCACCACCCTCCTTTGTGGCAGCATATTATTCCACTGCCGAACAGCTCTAACTGTCACGAAGTTCTTCCTAATGTTCAAATGGAATCTCTTTTCCTGTAGTTTGAAACCATTTCCTCGAGTCCTAGTCTCTGAAGCCATGGAAAACAAACCTGTTCTCTCTTCAATATGACATCCTTTGAAATATTTAAACATAGCTATCATATTCCCCTCAGCCTTCTTTTTGAAAGGCTAAACTTTCCCAGTTCCCTAAGCCGTTCCTCCTAAGACATTTCCTCCAGACCCTCAACCATCCTGGTCGCCCTCCTCTGCACCCGCTCGAGGTTGTCAACATCCTTTTTAAACTGAGGCGCACAGAATGACACAGTACTCCAGCACAGTACTTTTTAATACATTTGTTGGAATATGTGTTTCTTATTAATATAAAGAAAAACATGAAGTGCTGTTTTATTATTCTGCATATGTTTTTGAAGGTCTAAGGTTGGTTTTAGTACTTTTACCCTTCACCTTGAATACACACTGGATATTGGTTCTCCCCACATGCATACACACACACAAACATTCAAAACTATGAAGACACATTTACATCTTTATTTTCTGTCTTTTTAATAAAGAAATTCTCTCAAGATGGAGACTGGGATTTACCGCAATGGTACCTATGTTTTCTTAGTAATAAAATAATAATAAAAAATTGTTTTTTTTAACTGTTTAATAAATACAGCATGTGAAACCTATGTGTGGGGAATACAGAAGGAGTCCCACATCCATGAGGGGTCATATCATTCAAAGATGAGGAGGTACACATATTAAGACAGAGAAGACAGGTGGTTCGAGAGAGGGGTCAGGGAAGCCATTCATGTGTGTACCGGAAATCCCTTTCTCAACCAAAGTGGGGAACTCAGGCACAACCTGTCTGCCACTTCCAATGCTGCCCTTTTGTCCATCCCCAGGCATATCAGAAGCTCTTCACGCCTCCACCGCCAAGGCCATAGGCAATGACCACAACTTAATGAGCATTGGGAAGGAGTAAATAGGTGGGACTTTCATGCACCCTAGGCTGTTGTACATCTAACAAGCTTATTCAGGTCATTGTACTTCAAACAAGCCTATTCCCTGTCCACATACTGTAATGAGCCTATTCAGGCCACTGTCCACCTAATGAGCTTATTCATTAGGTGGACCAGGGTGACGTGAAATCAAGGTAAACTATAAATTGGAGGCCTCGTCACTAACTTTCCTTAGATGGAGTCTGAGGATGAGTAGCTAAACATCTCAATCTCTCAAGAAAAGAAGTCCAGTTGCCATGACTCAACTTCCAGATAACCTCACCTGGGTGACTGAGAATCTTCACAGACAATTTGAAACTTGTTCATCAGAGTCCTAGTCTACTACGCCACACTGGGGATTCCACTCACCTATCCAGCTGGCCTGCACATGTTCTGCTCAGAAGCTTAGCCAAAGAAGCAGGTTAAAAAACCTGCAGCCTGAATGATAAAGGACTTTAGTGGTTGAGACTGGAGACTGAAATAGCAACTTGATCATTTCTGGAGGGCATTTTTGTTCTGCTTCGCCATTGACCAAGAGAGGGAAATGCCTCTCCTAATAGTGAGCCACAGATCTTGTTGACAAATTTGGAAAGGGTCTTACTGTTGACACTGGACAATCAGGAGAGGCCTTTCTCTTGGTCCCGACACCTTCACAGAGGTATTTGGTGGGGAAATGGGAGAGGGCCTTCTCTGTGGCTGCTCCTAGACTTTGGAACTCCCTCCCACTGGAGTCCTGACTGGCCCCATCTTGGCTGTTCTTCCATAAGAAGGGAAGCTATTTCCCTTCAGGCAGGCTTCCCCCCTGTGTGACTGACTGCCAGAAAGGGGTTTTTAAACGGATCATTGTGCCTTTCTGCCTTGAATGTGGTTTGGGGTGTGTGTTGGGTTTTCTTTACTTTTTTTAGTGTGACATTTGTTTTACCTTTTTAGTGCAGTATCTGTTTGTTTGTTTTTTTATTTTAATGATTGTCTTTCAATGATGCTAGACACCATGGGTCTTTTTTGAAAGGAAAAGGTAGGGTAAGAAAATGTTAAATCATTCAATCAATTTTAAATGGGATTTTAAAAATGGATCTTTGTGCCTTGAATGTGGTTTTGGGTGAGTGTGGTTTTGTTTACTTTTTTTTAGTATGACATTTGTTTGTTTGTTTGATTTTAATGATAGTCTTTCAATAATGTCAGCCACCATGGATCTTTTTGAAGGGGAAAGTAGGGTAAGAATATTTTAAATAAATAAATAAATAAATAATCTGACTTCTGGAAATCTTTTCCAGGGTTCTTCCAATCAATCAATCAATCAATCAATCAATCAATCAATCAATCAATCAATCAATCCTGGGCCAGATGAATTATACCAAATGATATTAAAAGAACTGGCAGAAGTAATTTCAGAACCATTGGCAATAATCTTTGAGAAGTCCTGGAGGACAGGAGACGTCCCCATCGATTGGAGGAGGGCTAATGTTGTCCCCATCTTCAAAAAGGGGAAAAAAGAGGACCCAAATAATTACCGCCCAGTCAGCTTGACTTCAATTCCCGGAAAGATCCTAGAGCAGATTATTAAGCAGTCAGTCTGCAATTATCTAACAAACAATGCTATCATTACAAGAAGTCAACACGGGTTTCTTAAAAACAAGCCATGCCAGACTAATTTGATCTCTTTCTTTGATAGAATTACAGGCCTGGTGGATGAGGGGAATGCTGTGGATATTGCTTATCTGGACTTTAGCAAGGCCTTCGATAAGGTTCCCCATGGTATTCTTGCTAAGAAGTTAGTAGGAAGTGGGATAGATAGTGCTACTGTTAGGTGGATTTGTAATTGGTTGACTGATCGCACCCAAAGGGTGATCATAAATGGCCTCTCATCAGCTTGGAGAGACGTGACCATTGGGGTGCCCCAGGGTTCTGTTCTGGGTCCAGTGCTGTTCAATATCTTTATTAATGACTTGGAGGAAGGAATAGAGAGTATGCTAATTAAATTTGCAGATGATACCAAATTGGGAGGGGTTGCTAATTCCCCAGAGGATCGGATGAAAATCCAAAAGGAACTTGACAGATTAGAAGCCAAAGCTAATGGAATGGATTTCAACAGAGGGAAATGTAGGGTGCTACATCTAGGAAAAAAGAATGAATTACACAGATATAGGATGGGGGACACTTGGCTAGAGAATAGTACCTGTGAAAGGGATCTCATGAGGAACGGCTTAGGGAACTGGGAATGTTTAGCGTTTCAAAAAGAAGACTGAGAGGGGATATGATAGCTATGTTTAAATATTTGAAAGGATGTCATATTGAAGAAGGGATTGCTTTGTTTTCCATGGCTTCAGAGACTAGGACTCGGGGCAATGGTTTCAAACTACAGGAAAAGAGATTCCATTTGAACATTAGGAAGAACTTTCCTACTATCGCTTGAGTCTGAACAGGAAAATTCAGAGAAAGGAATAACACGTAAAATATATAAAATACTAGGGGAATTATCAGAAATGAAGGAGTTAAACACTTTGAGAGAAGTTTGGAACCAAGACCTTAATGTACAGATAGAGAAAGAAGACTGGAAGAAAATTTGGAATATGAGAATTTTGAGATCATTATCGGTCAGGATAAAAGAAAACTACTTCAAATTGGTTTCTAGATGGTATTTAACCCCAGTAAGACTAAATAGAATGAATCCTGCTTACTCAAGATATGTTGGAAATGTGAAAAAGAGCTTGGTACTTACTTGCATCTTTGGTGGGAATGTGAAATAGTCCAAAGGTTCTGGAAAAAAGTGTTTTTAGAGCTAAGTAATATGATTAAGATGGATATAGATTGTAATCCAGAGATAGCATTATTATCATTGTTAACAAGTAAAGATTATGTTGTTACAACAAAGGAACTAATAGCAAATTTTATGACAGCTGCTAGATTAATTATAGCAAAAAATTGGAAGTCAAAACTAGAATTCAAGATGGAAGACTGGTATAATGAACTTTGGGATACAGCTATAAACGATAAACTGTCCTGCAGTTTAAAGGTTAAATGAGGAGAAATGAAAAAAGACATTTTCTACGATATCTGGGGTAAATTTTTAGATTATGTACTAGTCGAAGGAAAAGGGAAAGAGTCCACGAATATCTCACAACAATTCTGGAGAAGAGAACTTTAAGAAGACTACTAGAAGAATAGAAGATGGAGCAACGAATAAGAATGTATGGATGGCCCCGTGGGATGGGGGTGCACTTATATTGTTTGTTGTAGTTTTTTTTTACTTTCATTTCTTATGTCATTGTATGTAGTTTAAAATTTAATAAAAAATATTTTAAAAAAAGGAAGAACTTCATGACGGTTAGAGCTGTTCGGCAGTGGAAGATGCTGCCACAAAGGGTGGTGGAGTCTCCTTCCTTGGAGGTTTTTAAACAGAGGCTGGATGGCCATCTGTCGGAAATATTGTGATGGGGTTCCTGCATGGCAGGGGGTTGCACTGGATGGCCCTTGAGGTCTCTTCTAACTCTATGATTCTATGAATCAATCAATCAACTCAGTGGGCTGGAGCCTCTGCTCTTCCATAGCTTCTGGGCGGACCCATGCTCTGAGGAAGCGGGCACAGAGGTTTATTGATTTCGGGCTGCCTGGCTGGGAGATAGTCATCATCGCTCTGTCACAGAGCAAGCAGGCAGAGCACATAATGTACTCGGTGTGCAGCTGGTGTGCTTCCCTGAGGGGCTGAAGTGGCCCCGGTGGAAACGGAAAGCTGGCTTTTCTGAGGTGCTCAGGTCAATGCTGCCTGTGGCTCTGGGAGAAATCCCTTGGGGAGGGGGGTGCCCAACTCAGCAGAAGGGGTGAGACGGACCCCAAACTCAGAACGGCCAGCTTTGCCATGTTCTGAAGGAGGTTTGTTCACACCAAGCTGCCACCAGCCTCCACTGAGGTGGAATAATATTCTTATCAGCCAGGACTTCGTTTCCAGATTTCTAGCTCCTGGTTAAAGGCTCAGAGGGCGGCTGTTTTTCTCTTGCTCAGCACGCAGGAAAGAAAGCCCCAGACCAAGCAATGCTGGGGGTGTAGGAAGCCTCGTTAGCTTGTCCTTCATCTTCAGAGAAAACCTTTTCCATCAGATTCACCATTTAAAGGGAGGGCATTTAAGAAATTGTTGAGGAGTAATGTGTTGAGGGACTTGCAGGCAACTAACTATACAAGTCCAGTAGATACATAAATGTGGGGGGGGGGGCAGATTGGGAGAGGAGGGGGTGATATGTTATATTGTTGCTTTCTCATGTCTCCCTATTGGGTAGGATGAAAATCCAAAAGGACCTTAACAGATTAGAGTGCTGGGCCAAAGCTAATGGAATGGGGTTCAACAGAGGGAAATGTAGGGTGCTGCATCTAGGTAAAAAGAATGACTTGCACAGATATAGGATGGGGGATACCTGGCGGCTGGAAAATAGTACCCGTGAAAGGGTCTGGGAGTCTTGGTGGACCAAAAATTCAACATGAGTCAGCAGTGTGATGCGGCCGCCAAGAAAGCCAATGCGATTCTTGGTTGCATCAACAGAACCTTATAGTGTCTAGATCAAGGGAACTCATAGTACCACTCTGTTCTGCTCTGGTCAGACCCCACCTGGAGTCCAGTTCTGTGCTCCTCAGCTTAAAAAGGATGTTGACAACCTCAAGTGGGTGCAGAGGAGGGCGACCAAGATGAGGAACGGCTTAGGGAACTAGGAATGTTTAGCCTTTCAAAAAGAAGACTGAGAGGGGATATGATAGCTGTGTTTAAACATTTGAAAGGACGTCATACTGAAGAGGGAACAGGTTTGTTTTCCATGGCTTCAGAGACTAGGACTCAGGGTAATGGTTTCAAACTACAGGAAAAGAGATTCCATTTGAACATTAGGAAGAATTTCATGACAGTTAGAGCTGTTCAGCAGTGGAATATGCTGCCACGGAGGGTGGTGAAGTCTCATTCTTTGAAGGTTTTTAAGCAGAGGCTGGATGGCCATCTGTCGTAAATACTGTGATGGGGGTTCCTGCATGGCAGGGGGTTGGACTGGATGGCTCTTGAGGTCTCTTCCAACTCTATGATTCTATGAACTCTATGATTCTATGAACTCTATGAATTCTTTGACAGCATCTCGCCAGCCTAGCACCATGGGGCTTGTTGCCCATGTATTCCCCTCTTGCCTGCCTGCTCCATCTCTGTTACATCATAAGCTGCTGCCTGCAAGTCACACCTGTTGACTCTGAGGTCTCAAAGAATGAGACCCTACTCAACTATTGACCCAAATCAGGGGCCATTTTCCCAACAATAAGACTCCCTGCTAGTTACATCTCGAATGACAAGGAAGCCTCGTCTCTTTTCACACAACCCGCTGCAGCCCCTTAAATGGCTCTTCCATGAAACCAGGTGGGGCAGCATTTTTGGTGTATGTAGCAGGAATTCCTGAGAACTAGGCTGGCTGCTACTTTCCTTAAGAATCTGAAGCCCTGGATGGGTTGTGTGTATCTTGCTCAAGAATCAGGCAATCCTTCTTTTCTTATGGTACATAACCGTGTGCATGCTTTGCTTCCTAAAGGGACATTTTGTTGAAACCCAAGAGATGGAAGGGGCTTGTTATTTTGATCTCCACTTAAGGCAAAGAATCTCACAGTGCTTTACAATCCCTCGTCCAGATGTCTACTTATGTGAAAGCAACCTAAACCAACCCCAATTGACAAGAACAAACATTTTGAAGTCTAGATCTCTCTGTATATGTGAGAAATCTAAGCCTCAACATCTCTGAGACCTGGGCTGCTGAAAAGGGTACATTCCCAATATTGTCTTTTAAAAAATTGGTAGCATTTGTTCATAGCGGCTCATTCCCTCTTTCCTACTTTGTTCATCCGTGGTCTCCTGGCTACCTGGGGTCAATCATTAACAAAAAGTGGAGGGTTGTCTGGCAAAGTCCACAATAATTGTGTTTGTTCAAATCCACCGAAGCCTTCTCTCTGTTGAAAAAAGGAACTGTGCACACAAAAGCCAGGCCCTGTTGGATCAAAATAATGATTCTCTCTCTCTCTCTCTCTCTCTCTCTCTCTCTCTCTCTCTCTCTCTCTCCCTCCCTCCCTCCCTCCCCTCCAACTTGCCTGTGTCAGAGATGTCCCCAAATGATGGGGGAAGGCACGTTCGTTGCCTGAGTGAACGCATAACCCTTAAAATCATTGATGCCCAGATGGATTTTGTTAATGTTAAGTGAGGGATACACCTGGATGCCTCTGGATGTCTCTGGTTTATGGACCCTATTATTCATATATGGCAGAATGATGGAGCAATGAAATACATTTTTCTTTCTAGCCTGGCTGAATCCAAAAGAGTTTCCTCTTAGAACCAGAAACCGGATCCACAGCTAGAATGTAAACAATCTGATTTTTTAATGCCTAGAAATGCAGAGCTGAAAGGGCCCTTTGGGGGTCATAAGTTCCAGCCCCTGTCAGGCAACAAATGAAACAGGAAAGTCATGCTGAGGGAGACCTAAGATATGTTCAACTGATGTGTTCAATTGTGAGAAGCAGGGACGGGGGAGGATTGAGCAGTCCCAAAGCTCCATGTAGCCTACAAAAGACCCTAATATGGAACCAGCACCCCAATTTCTGAAAAATAAGCCACCACGCCCCAGACATGTGCAATTGCAACTGGTTCAGAATCATGCTGCGTGACTGGTAAGCGGTGGGGCCGCCGGGGATCACATCATGCCGATTCTGCGTAACCTGCATTGGTTGCCAGTTGCTGCCCGAGCCCAATTCAAAGTGCTTGTTTTGACATATAAAGCCCTAAACGGCTTAGGACCTAGATACCTGAAGGACCGCCTCCTTCCATATGAACCTACCTGGCAATTAAGATCGAGCCAGGGGGCCCTTTTGAAAGAGCCACCCCTCAAGGAGGTGAAATGGATGGCTTGCAGGAATAGGCCCTTCTCAGCAGCTGCCCCCAAGCTATGGAATGCCCTCCCAAGTGAGATCCACCTGGCGCCCACGTTGATGACATTTTGGTGCCAGGTAAAAACCTCCCGGTTCCAGAAGTTTTTTAATTCATACAATATAGATTGTGGGTCCTCTGGTGGCAATTTTAGTGTAATGATTTTAATGTAAGGTTTTTAATTATTGTTTTAATTATTTATTGATATTCTATGTTTTAACTGTTTTAATTATTTTGATTGTAAGCCTCCCAGAGACCTTTGGGTAGTGGGCGGCATACATGTTTAAGTTTTTTAAAAAATAGTTTCTTTTAATGATTTTTGAGGGAGTATCTTTTGAGGGCTTGAAATGCCATTTTGATTTTGATTTTCAAAACCCCAGAAGCAGCCTTCTGATCAGTTCAAGGGTGTATTCCACAGGTGGCAATCTTGGGGATCAGAAAATGGGGTGTGGAGGTGTCTTTTGTAACCTCTTTAGTTGCTGATCTCTGATCTACTTGCTTCCTGCAGTGGCCACCTTGAAGGGCATGCTAGTCAGGGACATTTTCTGTTCATAACTTCCACAGTTCCTGTGAAATGCAATGCTAGAGGAGAGCTTTGTGGATACCCTGGACTGGCAGAAAGTCAACAAATCAAGCCTGAATGATCTCTGGAAGGAAAAAAAATAGAAGCTGAGGCTGTCCATTTGGGGCACATCCTGAAAAAGGAGGATTCTCTGGAGAAGACAACAATGCTTGGGGAAACAAGGAAGACCAAAGAGATGGGCAGACTCCCTAAAGGAACCCACAGGTTTGAGTTTTCAGGAGCTGAGCAGGGCAGTTGAGGGCAGGACCTAGTGAAGATCACTCATTCGTATGGCGTCCTAAGTTGGAGGCAACTTGATGGCACGTAAGAACGACAAACAATTCATAAGAAATGAAACCCAGCTGCGTCGGAACAAAAACATGTTGAGTCGATCATTCTGTTCCACGTGGCACAGATTGTCCAAGAAAGCTTGGTGGCAAAGGGGAAAAGACGTAACAGGTGGAGTATCCCAAGACTCAGCCCTGGGTCTGGTGCTCTTCAACATTTTTATTAATGACTTGGATGACAGCGCATAGGGAATCCTTGTCAGATTCGCAGATGACACACAATTGGGTGGAATAGCTGATACCTTGGAAGACAGATTCAAAATTCAAAAGGATCCTGATAGACTGGAGCCCTGGGCTGAAGTCAACAAAATGAAACTTAATACGGATAAGTGCAAAGTACTGCACCTAGGAAGAAGAAACCAAATACACAGTTACCAGGTGAGGGAATACCTGGCTCAGCAATACAGTACCACAAGTGAGAAGGATCTTGGAATCATCACAGAACACAAGCGGAAGACGAGCCTACCGTGTGATTTGGCCACACACAAAAAGGCAAATGCTATATTAGGCTGCATTAACAGAAGTATAATTTCCAAATCCCGTGAGGTGCTTGCCCCGTCTCTTCAGCACTGGTTAGGGTTCGACTTGAGTCTTGTGTCCACTTCTGGATGCCACAGTTCAAGAAAGATGCTGGCAAATTGGAGCACATTCCAAGGGGGGGGTGACAAGGGACGATCCAGGGAGCTGGAAACCAAACCCTAGGAGGAAAGACTGAAAGAACCGGGCATGTTTAGCCTTGAGAGAAGACTAAGGGTCAATATGATAGCACTTTTCAAATATTTGAAAGACTGTCATACAGAGGAGGGGGGGGAATCTGTTCTCCATCACCCCAGAGTGCAGGACATGCAATAGTGGGCTGAAGTTAAGAGAACGCAGCTTTCAGCTGAATATCAGGGAAAACTTCCCAACTGTTAGAGTAGTACAGCAATGGGAGCCATGGCCTCAGGAGATGGTGAGCGCTTCAATACTGGAGGCATTCAAAAGAAATGTGGACAGCCCCCCTGCAGAGAGCCTATGATTTGTATTCCTGAATGGAGCAGTCAGTTGGGCTTGATGGCCATGTTGGCTGGCTCAGTCGTTTAGGGATCTGGCTGTGGACCAGAGATCGGGAGTTCAATTCCCCCAATGTCCGTACGGGGAGGAAAGACAGCCTGGGTGGCCTTGGGCGAGCTGTACAGTCCCAGGGGTCCCAGACCCGGCCCCCACCCACCCCACCCCAAAGCAAGGAATGGGAAGCAGTTCTGAGTATTTTCCACCTGGAAAACCAGGAAAAGGTCCTTTATTCCCACTGCTGGGAGACTCTTCAACTCTATAGTTCAACATATTTATTGTATTACAATTTGGTTAATAACTGTAAATAAACATTCATTCATTCATTCATTCATTCATACAGTTTAACATATTCATATGGGGTATACTGTAGCTTCTCTTTATATACCAGTATATTTAATTTTTATATGCAGATTTTTTTGCATAATATTTGTATATTGGGTTTCTTGTTTTATTTAATCTCTATTAGCTATTTTTTTCTCTCTCACACACCTTACACTTTTTTGTGCACCTACCCATCTTTACTTGTTTGTTATTTTTGGAGCTGTAACAAGTAAATTTCCCCCGATGTGGGATCAATAAAGATTTATCTTATCTTATCTTATCTTATCTTATCTTATCTTATCTTATCTTATCTTATCTTATCTTATCTTATCTTATCTTATCTTATAATTGGGGACTCACTCAATGGCACACAACAGCAGGATCACTGAGGGTGATGAGAAGGGAGAGAGAGAGAGAGAGAGACCCTATCACTGTTTTTAAATACTGTATATACTTGAGTATATGTCTAGCTTTTCAGCCCTAATTTTGGGCTGAAAAAAGGGGTCCCTCGACTTATATGCGGGTCAATACTTTTAGCCACTGAGGCAAGTGCTTGGGTCAGTGGCTAAAAGTCATTTTAAAAATCGTGCACCGCTTCTCCTGACCCCCCCCCCGCATCACAGGGGAGCACCATGCGATGTTTGAAATGACTTTTACGTAGCCACTGAGGCAAGCGGTTGCCTCGGTGGCTAAAAGTCATTTCATAGAATCATAGAATCATAGAATCATAGAGTTGGAAGAGACCTCAAGGGCCATCTAGTCCAACCCCCTGCCATGCAGGAACCCCCATCACAATATTTTCGACAGATGGCCATCCAGCCTCTGTTTAAAAACCTCCAAAGAAGGAGACTCCACCACGCTCCGCGGCAGCATATTCCACTGCCGAATAGCTCTAACTGTCATGAAGTTCTTCCTAATGTTCAAATGGAATCTCTTTTCCTGTAGTTTGAAACCATTGCCCCGAGTCCTAGTCTCTGAAGCCATGGAAAACAAACCTGTTCCCTCTTCAATATGACATCCTTTCAAATATTTAAACATAGCTATCATATCCCCCTTCAGCCTTCTTTTTGAAAGGCTAAACATTCCCAGTTCCCTAAGCCGTTCCTCATAAGACATTTCCTCCAGACCCTCAACCATCCTGGTCGCCCTCTGCACCCGCTCGAGGTTGTCAACATCCTTTTTAAATTGAGGCGCACAGAACTGGACACAGGACTCCAGGTGGGGTCTGACAAGAGCAGAATAGAGTGGTACTATCACTTCCCTTGATCTAGACACTATGGTTCTGTTGATACAACCAAGAATCGAATTGGCTTTCCTGGCCGCCGCATCACACTGCTGACTCATGTTCAATTTGTGGTCCACCAAGACTCCCAGATCCCTTTCACAGGTACTATCCTCCAGCCAAGTATCCCACATCTTATATTTGTGCAATTCATTTTTTTTTACCTAAATGTAGTACCCTACATTTCCCTCTGTTGAAATCCATTTCGTTAGCTTTGGCCCAGCACTCTAGTCTGTCAAGGTCTTTTGGGATTTTCATCCTATCCTCTAGGGAATTTGCAGCCTCTCCCAATTTGGTATAATCTGCAAATGTAATTAGCATACTCTCTATTCCTTCCTCCAAGTCATTAATAAAGATATTGAACAGCACTGGACCCAGAACAGAACCCTGGGGCACCCCACTGGTCATGTCTCACCAAGCTGAAGAGATGCCATTTATGGTCACCCTTTGGGTGCGATCAGTCAACCAATTACAAATCCACCTAACAGTAGCACTATCTATCCCACTTTCTACTAACTTCTTAGCAAGAATACCATGGGGAACCTTATGAAAGGCCTTACTAAAGTCCAGATAAACAATATCCACAGCATTCCCCTCATCCACCAGGCCTGTAATTCTATCAAAGAAAGAGATCAAATTAGTCTGGCATGACTTTTAAACATTATGTGCTGCTCCAACAACTCACAAAGGAGGAGCTGCCAGGCCCTGCTGCATTTCCCACCCTAGACTTATACTCAATAAGTTTCCCCAGTTTTGGGGGGGTTAAATTAGGGGCCTCAACTTATACTTGGGTCGACTTATACTTGAGTATATACAGTAAATGGCTACCATAAATCCTTGCTGACCACATAGACATCCACCAGACATCTCCAGGGCTACCTTCTATAGCCTTGCATTATACGAGATCATTTTAATCTAATCTGTTTCAATGGATCTGCCACAAGGGTAACTAAAACCAGATCCAGTCTTCAGTGATGGGTACAGGTTGTGCCCGCTTTGAAGGAATGACCTTTACGGAACGCAGGTCCGTTCTCGTGTGCAAGGGAGGGGAACGTATTAAAATTACTGTGACATTTATGCTCCAGTGCAAATAGTTTGACAACTCAATGGAAGGTTTAATTTGAGAAGGACAAACAGGGTATGCACTATTCGTTTTCTGGCAGCCAATTAGTGGCCATTATGGATGTACTGTATCATCTGGCAACTCCAGGGTGACATATTCAGGGTTTCTAATTGTTCCTTTTCTTTCTTTCTTTCTTTCTTTCTTTCTTTCTTTCTTTCTTTCTTTCTTTCTTTCTTTCTTTCTTTCTTTCTTTCTTTCCTTCCTTTTCCTTCCTTCCTTCCTTCCTTCCTACCTACCTACCTACCTACCTACCTTTAAATGAGTACCCAGCTTGGGGGGGGGTGCAATGTGTAGCCTGCACACTGTAATTAAAATTGTAAACCGCCCAGAGACTACTTGAAGAGGTATGGGTCGGTATATAAGCAGAACACTTTCTTTCTTTCTTTCTTTCTTTCTTTCTTTCTTTCTTTCTTTCTTTCTTTCTGTCTTTCTTTCTTTCTTGCAAAAAGACAAGACATTGGGAAATGGCAGGAGATGGCAAAGTAATCGCCAACATGGACCCAGATAATAAACTTCAAGAAAAAAGCAGATTCCAAGGCAACCCCATTGTTAGAAGGAGCAAGCCAAGATCCTTCCTGGTGGGAATCCTAATTAGAGGTGGCCACTTCCTGAGGTCCACCAGTGTGGTGTGGTTCGTGAGATTAGGCCTGCAGGTGTTGTGTGGGCGCCCCAGCGGTTCTGCACCCAGTTGGCCATGCGAGCTGGAGGGTTCTCAGAGCTCTTTCTTTTGAAAGTAATTTTTCTCAGTTCTGCTCTTGGATTGGAAGTGTTGCGGTGTAGCTCTGTCTCAGGCAGCAGCAACCTATTTGAAGCTGGGCCTGCAATGAAGGTGGATGGGAAAGAACCAGCAAGGTCTTTTGCAATGGACGCAGCAAAGTGGGAAATGACAATTGTGCCGCTTCACAGCTGTAGAAAGCATATTCCAAAACTAGTGGACAATCTCAAATGAATTTCCGTTGTGTCCCAATCTTGGGGACCTCCAGATGGTCTTGGACTACACCTCCCAGAAGCCTTCACCCCGAGCTGTGCTGCCCAGGATTTCTTGGAACTGTAGTCCAAGATCATCCGGGGACCCAAGGTTTGGAACCCCTGGTCTAGAGTGCCTAGTTATACCCTGTCCTTGCCCTGCCGGTAAGATTGTGACAAGAAAAAGTCAAATTTCATGAATATTCTTGCTCCACATGCTGTTTTTTTGTCCCTTCTGCCTGCCTCTCCTGTTATTTAATGCAGCATGGCACCTTTCAATTTCACCAACCTCTCTTGAAGTTGGAATGCATTTGAATCATTTGATAAACATCACCCTAGTAAATTAAGAAAGCCATAAAAATACATTGGGAAGGGGTCTTTTTTGAATTGTTCTCTCCCCCCCCC
The DNA here is from genome assembly GCA_029282475.1 of Phrynocephalus forsythii. Lineage (NCBI taxonomy): Eukaryota > Metazoa > Chordata > Lepidosauria > Squamata > Agamidae > Phrynocephalus > Phrynocephalus forsythii. Next base: position 12,525,722 of record JAPFRF010000017.1, on the reverse strand, counting down.
AAAAAAAAACAGCATCTGGGCTCAGAAAAAAGGTGAAGAAACTTAGCATTGTCCCTTCCACTGTCCCTTCCATTGTCCCTTCCACTGGCTAATCATTGACCACACCATATGCCGTGCTGCTCTGGTCCTTTCAATGATTAACTAAATAACTAGGGTCCTACTGTATTTGGCTCACTAATACTACAAGGGAGAAGGATCTTGGACTTGTTATAGATTACAAACTGAATATGAGCCAAGAGTGTGTTGTGGCTACAAAAAAAAAAGGCAAATGCTATTTTAGGATGCATTAACTGGATAGTCTCCAAATCCTGCAAGGTATTCATCTCTCTCTGTTTTTGGCACTGGTTAGCCCGCATCTTGAGCCCTAGGTCTGGTTCAGGACACCACACTTTAATGAGAACGCTGACAAAAAAAGGATCAGGTTCAGAGGAGGGCAGCAAGAATGACGAAACCCTCTGAGAAAATGGGCATTGAGGGGAGATTGGAGAACACCTTTCCATGATTTGAAAAGGCAACAGAGGAGGGGCAGGATCCGTTCTTGATCGGCCAAGAGTGCACGACACACGACAACGGGCTCAAGTTATTGAGGAACCCAGCTTTTGGGGGTTCTTGTAATTGGGCTCAAGTTCTGGTAACAATGAGCTCAAGTTACAAGAACCCAGCTTTTTGGCTGAACATCAGCCAAAAGCACTTCCTAACTGTTAGACCACAATGGACCATGGAACTCGGGAGGGGGTAAGCTCTCCGATACTGGGGGGTGGGGGGCACTCAAGAGAAAACTGGAGAGCCATCTGTTGGCTATCCTTTGATTTCTATTCTGACACAGAGCGGGGGTTCCCAACCTCATTATTCTATGATTCTCTGAAAAGCACATGTTCCAGAGTTCTTGATCACAACAGCACGTGTATGCAAAATAAATAAATAAATAAAAAGGCTTCCACTTTAGAGGAGGGGCTGAAAGTGGGGGAAATCTGACAATGGGATGGCAGCGGGCCATTCCTTCCTTAGTTGCATTTCTATTTTAAAGTCATCTGATCAAACCAGCACACCTTTTTGTCTTAGGATATATGTTTTCACGGGTTTGGGGTATGAACCTATTGTGCTAGCAATCTAGACTACAGATGGCCTATAATTTCAAGTTTCTTCTCTCCCCCCCCTCCACTTTCTGGTACAGGAGCTGTCATTTGCTGATCAGAAGTTGTCATGTGCAGATTCATATGCTATGACAATAATAATAATAATAATAATAATAATAATAATAATAATAATAATAATAATAATAATAATAATAATAATAATAATAATAATAATAATAATGAGACAGAAGCCCTGATTTTTGCAGCTCAAGTACAAGCTATCAGAACAAATGCAGTTAAGGCTAGAATAGAGAAATCAGCTGAGTCCCCCACATGTAGACTCTGTAAAGAGGCGGATGAAACTATCGACCATATATTGAGCTGTTGCAAGAAAATTGCTCAGACTGATTACAAACAGTGTCATAATATAGTTGCTCAAATGGTCCACTGGAATTTGTGTCAGAACTATCATCTGCCCGTAGCAAAGGACTGGTGGGATCATAAGCCTGAAAAAGTGACTGAAAATGAGCATGCAAAATTACTTTGGGACTTCTGAGTACAGACAGAGAGGGTTTTGGAGCATAATACCCTGGATATTGTGATTGTGGAGAAGAAAAAAGTGTGGATCATTGATGCTGCTATACCAGGTGATAGCAGAGTCACTGAGAAACAACTTGAAAAAATTACACGATATCAGGATCTGAAAATTGAACTTCAGAGACTCTGGCATAAACCGGGTACAGGTGGCCCCAGTGGTGATTGGCACGCTGGGTGCGGTGCCTAAAGAGCTATGCAAGTATTTAGAAGAAATCAGAGTTGACAAAGTCACCATCAGTCAGCTGCAGAAAGCCGCCTTACTGGGATCTGCTCGCATAATTCACCGATACATCGCATAGTCCTAAATGCTTGGGAAGCGTTCGACTAGTGAATTGTATTTCATATTTTCATATTTCATATTTTCCTAGGGATTTAGGTCAGGATCCCATTGCTAGTCCAAGCTAGAGTAGATTCATCAGCTCAGTGGAATTAATGCAAGTGTTGCCTTCCTAACTGGTTCAAAGGCTCTGTCCTCTGATCAAGGTGAACTACTGTATAGGGAAGTGCCCCCAAAATAATATCTATTATTACTGTTGTTTGAGTTCCAATTGTTATTGTTTTGTTTCTGGTTAGAAGGAAAGGGCTGAAGATCAGTTTGGACCATTACAAAGGGCAATAAAATGATCACTGCTTGGCTGGATTCCATGCAAAGCAAGCTGGCGAACTGACTACTAACTGGTGACTACTAACCAGGCAGGTGAAGCTTTAATAATAATAATAATAATAATAATAATAATAATAATAATAATAATAATAATAATAATAATAATAATAATAATAATAATAATATGCTGCCTTTCTCCCCGAAGGGACCCAAGGAAGAGAAGTCTGGGTTTCCAGACTGCCGTATACTATATTCTTGAAAGCTTTTAATGCTGGGCAAATGGGTAATGTTTACTGTTGGCAGGAATGCAATTTTCCATTTTCTTGGACTAACAATCTCATAATTCTCCCAAGAGCCTCGTGGCACAGTGGTTAAATGCCTGTACTGCAGGTAAAACTGTGCTCACCACCTGGGTTCAATCCTTGGTAGCAGGCTCAGGGTTCACTCAGCCTTCCATCCTTCCGAGGTCGGTAAAATGAGTACCCAGCTTGCTGGGGGGGGGCAATGTGTAGCCTGCACACTGTAATTAAAGAAATTGTAAACCGCCCAGAGACTACTTGTAGTGGTATATGGGGCGGTATATATAAGCAGACCACTTTGCTTTGCTTTGCTTTCTGGGATGCCTACCTGGCAGATTAGCACTTTGCAGGGGCTATATGTGGCCCACCTGGACGTCGCTCCACCCAAGGAGGTTTATAAGCAGGATGGCCATCTGTCGGGCGTCCTGTGATGGGGGTTCCTGCATGGCAAGGGATTGGACTGGACGGCCCTGGAGGTCTCTTCCAACTCTAGAATTCTGTGATTTTATGATTCAAGCTCCCTGTTCTTATCCCAGTTCAAGGTAGGAGCTTTTTTTCCCTGAGTGGAGAAACTGAGTTCAGCCAAACTCAGCCTCCAAGCCTTCCAGTTGAGGCATTTCTTCCAACTGAGTAAGAGGACTTTCTCTCAGGAAGAACTGTCAGAGTGGAGAATTATGACATTTGTTGTCCAAGAATTCAAAAAAATCAGAAACCCTGATCCATGGAAGCCCAGGTGATGGCCGTCTCCAGGGACTTTTTTTGGATCTCCGGGGATCCCTCCGTCAGTACTGAAAGGAGTCCTCCCTGAGGACAGTCCCACCATCCTCCTGGTGACCTTCCCTGAATAAATGCCCTCTGAAGTAATTTTTTTTGACCTGTCCGGAGCTTTTAAAGCAAGTGCACAAGGTGGAGGCTGGTGGTGGGGAATGGATAGAGATCTGAGAAAATCACCCCCAACCTGGTCCGCCTTCATTGGCACTATTTTGTCTTCCAGATCAGGTTCAAGGTTCTAGTCTTGAATTTAAAGGCCCTCCACGGCTTGGGACCAGGATACCTGGCGGATCGCATCCCATCAGGGCATCCGGATCCAGACCCATGAGATCGGGTCAGGTGCGCTCAGACAGGTGGCCACACCCAGAGAGGAAGGGATGGCAGTTTCATGACCGCGCCTTCTCTGTGGTGGGGCCCTCGCTCTGGAACCATCTCCTCCTGAACTGACCTGCTGGAGTCCCTGCCCGCCCAAGAGGGCCTTGCCTTCCTCTTCAAAGAAGCATTTGGTGTCCTCATTAGTTGGTTTCTCTTTCTTTTCTTTGCTCTTAAGAAGGCCGCCATCTTGCCTTCCTGCCTTGCTTGGTGGCCTTGTTATTTTTAGCTTTTTAGCCTTTTTAGCTTTTTGGCTTCTTGGAAGTTCTCCCCCAAGTTTCAAGATGGAATATTTCCTATTTAAATAAATAAATAAATAAATGGTTTTTTTCCCCTGTGACTTTTGGTGGATGGGAGCCCTGTCAAACTGAAAGGAGGTCTCTAAGCTCCCACCATCCTCCAACCTTCCCTGAATAATTCTTGAAGTAATTTTTTTCCTGTGCTTTTAAAAGCAAGGAGGAGGTGGAGGTGCATAGGAATGGATAGAGATCTGAGAAAAATCTCCACCCAACCACTCCCATTTCCTTGCACTATTTTGTCCCTGAGAGCAAAAAGTGAATTTAAAGAGGATTCCTCAGAGCAGCTGTAGGATACAGCCCATCAGGGAACCCGTACCCAGCATGACAGTAGGGTCACCCAGCCAGACAGGAAGCATGCAGCCAGGAGGAAGGGATGGCAGTTTCATGAACCTAATTGTATATTAGAAGTCATAGAATCCTAGAGTTGGGAGAGACCTCAAGGGCCATCTAGTCCAACCCCCTGCCATACAGGAACCCCCATCCAAGTGCTCTCAACAGATGGCCATCCAGCCTCTGCTTAAAAACCTCCAAAGAAGGAGACTCCACCATCCTCCTTTGGGGCAGCATATTATTCCACTGCCAGGCAGCTCTAACTGCCAGGAAGTTCTCCCTAATGTTCAAATGGAATCTCTTTTCCTGTAGTTTGAAACCATTGCTCCGAGTCATAGAATCATAGAATCCTAGAGTTGGAAGAGACCTCAAGGGCCATCTAGTCCAACCCCCTGCCATGCAGGAACACCCATCACAATATTTCCAACAGATGGCCATTCAGCCTCTGAATCCATGGAAAACAAGCCATCACCCTGTTCAATATGACATCCTTTCAAATATTTAAACATGGCTATCCTATCCCCTCTCAGCCTTCTTTTTGTAAAGCTAAACATTCCCAGCTCCCTAAACCGCTCCTTGTAAGACATTTCTTTCAGACCTTCTCAGCCATCCTGGTCGCCGTCCTCTGGACCCACTCAAGGTTGTCAACATCCTTTTTAAATTGAGGTGCCCAGAACTGGACACCTGGACTCCAGGTGGGGTCTGTCCTCAGCAGAGTAGAGGTGCCATCACTTCCCTTGATGTACACACTATGGTTCTATTGATGCAACCAAGAATCGCATTGGCTTTCTTGGCCACTGCATCCCACTGCTGACTCATGTTTTTTATGAGATGATCTCACAAAGCCAAGGGCAATGCCAACACTCAAGGTGACATTGATATAGCATATTTGGCCCCTTCTTCCAAATCACCCGCTCAACAGGAATAGTGCCACCCGGGAGAATCCACCTGTTTTTCAGCCCTGCCTTCATATCTGTTCCACCCTGGCAGGCATGTTGAGTTGACCAAATCATCAGTTCACTTCCTGGCCCTTGGCCTCCACCCCCCACCCCAATTCAGAATATATTGGCCAAGAATTTAAATTCCATCTGCTTGGCTTTAAATCAAAAGGAATTCAATTAGCAGAGGAAATAAGACATTACAGTAGAAAATATCCGCTCTGCTTTGAGAGCGAATTGGTAGCTAAATGGTTTTACAGCTGGAATGGTTCATTTTGCCATTAACTCTGTGGGAAAGCCTGACAAACAACTTCTTTACAGTTTGTTCTTGTATTGATCTACAGTATCAGGGACAGATATAATACAGGCTAGAAACAATGACTGATCATATCTATTTCCTCAATTATTAAATAGGGCTAAATCAAAATGCATCCTCACTGTATTACCATATTCAGAGGCTGTACAAACAGAACCTTTACCAAAATTCATCCTGCTCCCCCACCACCAGCCCACCCCGTGCAGTAAGATTTACTGCAGCATCACTCCCCTCAGTGCTACTGTCATTTTCTCCAAGCAGATTTTAACATAAGAATAACAGGGCTCAATACTATCCCCCATGATGTTTAACATCTGCATGGAACCACTGGGAGAGGTCATCAGGAGGTTTGGGCTGAGGAGTCAGCAATATGCTGATGATACTCAGCTCTACCTCTCGTTCTCCACCAGTCCAGGTGAGGCGGTTTCTGTTCTGAACTCGTGTCTGGACCAGATAATGGACTGGATGAGGGTTAATAAATTGAAACTCAATCCAGACAGGATGGAAGTGCTGTTAGTGGGTGCTTCGTCAGACAGGCTAGAGGGCCACTTCCCTGTCCTGGATGGGGTTGCACTCCCCCTAAGGGACAGGGTCCATAGCTTGGGGGTGCTCCTGGACCCCGGTCTAACTCTGGAAGCCCAGGTGGACTTGGTGGCCAGGGGTGCCTTTCTCCAGCTGTGGAATATATATCAGCTGCGCCCCTACCTAGATGAACAGAGGTTTATGACAGTTACGCATGCACTGGTAACATCCCGTATTGATTACTGTAATGCGCTTTACGTGGGGCTGCCTTTGAAGACGGTTCGGCGATTGCAGCTGGTTCAGAATCGTGCTGCACGGCTGGTGAGTGGTAGGGCCACCAAGGAACACATCACGCTGATTCTGTATAACCTTCACTGGTTACCAGTTGCTGCCCGAGCCCAATTCAAAGTGCTTGTTTTGACATATAAAGCCCTAAATGGCTTAGGACCTAGATACCTGAAGGACCGCCTCCTTCCATATGAACCTACCCGGCAACTAAGAGCTAGTCAGAGAGCCCTCCTGAAAGAGCCATCCCTTAAGGAGGTGAAGGGGATGGCTTGCAGGAATAGGGCTTTTTCAGCAACTGCCCCCAGACTTTGGAATGCCCTCCCAAATGAGACTTGCCTGGCACTGACGATGATAACATTTCGGCGCCAGGTAAAAACCTTCTTGTTCCAGAAGTTTTTTAACTAATGATTGTGGGTCCTGATGGCAATTTTAGTGATGTGTTTTTAATGTATCGTATTTATTTCATTTACATGTTTTTATTGTTCTAATTTTATTGTATTTTGATGTTTTAATTGTCCATTTTGATTGTGAGCCGCCCAGAGACATTTGGGTATTAGGCGGCATACAAGCTAAATAAATAAATAAATAAATAAATAAATAAATAAATAAATAAATAAATAAAAACTTGCACGGAGGCATTACCTTCACTCTGAACTGGCTTCATGGTATTTGACATGTCTGCATATCTCCAGAGATATTACAAATTGGGCTGGATTTAGGCAAGCCAGTGCCTGAAATGATGCTAGCCACTACCCTGTTGAATTTCTGTGGAGTGGAAAGTCCTCTCAGTTTAGGTGACACAGGAACACATGACATACATAAGGGATGTACACTGACAGCACTCTGACATTTAGGTATTTAAGTGTTACTCACAAAATGTGTATTTTTTCTAAGATACTAATGGGTGGTTTGTTGTTGTTTGGATGTATTTATTTAGAGGCCCCTCACAATCTGAGACCCTCAGCTGCAGCCTAGTGAGCTTGGACAGGGACTATGGCCCTCACTCTGAAATGGCTTCAGGGCTCAATGCATAGGCTTAGAACTACCGAATCAAAGAATAGTGAGGTTGGATGGGACCTACAAGGCCATCAAGTCCAACCCAGCTTCTGAATGGATTTGACACTAACAGCAAACTAGTATAAAATGGAGGACTCGCCACTAGCTTTCCCCAGACTGATGAAGCTGCTTGGATGAGCAGTGAAACGTTTCACTCTCTCAAGAAAAAGAAGTCCAGTTGCCATGACTCAACTTCCAGATAAACTCACCTGCATGATTGAGAATCTTCACAGAGCAAACCATTCAGAATGGCAAGACAGACTAGCATCAGAAAGAGTATGTGGAGACGCCAGTAGATGACAGACGCCTCTTGAAACCTCCACTTCGAGACCTATGCGCTAACCTTTCGCTATACCTCTGCATGTCAGAGAAGCACAATTCCCCGTCATGGCATCTGTGGCTCACACTCACCTTTTGCCCTTTCAAGGGACACAACTTTATTTCCATTCCAGCTGCAAAAACTAAATCCCTGCTACCAGTGCCACCAATGGTAGGGGAAGGCAAGGGTCCCCCAAGGAGGCTCGGCAAGCCACTTCCCCTCTCCCCTTCCCAGCTGGGAGCTCCTTTGGCCAGCTCTGCGGACACGGTGCCACGTCCACCATCACCACCATCCTAAGAGGGGAACCCACTTTTCTCTCTCATAATGTATGCATTGTATGTATCTGACTTATTGTTTTTGCTTTGCTGTCAGATTTAATTATGTTTGATTGGTTAGTCTTTATTTCAGTCTATGCATTGTATGTTGTTTAAGTTTATTATTCATTGTATTGTCCATGTCTTAACTTTTGTAAACTACCTAGAGTGACTGTTGGCCAGATGGTGCAGTATAAAAATCAAATCAAATCAAATCAAATAAATAAATAAATAAATAAATAAATAAATAAATAAATAATGCAGGGTTGGAACTAGGCTGGGACACGAGAGAGCATTTTCTGTCTTGAAATCATGGGGAAGAAATGGCTGCTATTGGAAGAAGAAGGAAAAAAACGACTACTAGATTGCTAGACTATTGCAACGCACTCTATGTGGGGCTGCCCCTGAAGATGGTTCAGAAGCTACCACTGAGACAGAATGTGGCAGCCTGCATAGTTATTGGAGCTAGGTGGTTTGACTCTGTTGGGTGCCTTCTCCAGCGACTGCACTGGCTGCCCATTCGTTTCTGGGCCCAATTCAAGGTGCTGGTTATGACCTTTAAAGCCCTGTACAGCTCAGGACCAGGATATCTGAGAAACCGCCTACTTCCAAATAATCCAGTACATCCCCTTAGGTCATCAGAGAAGGCCCTTCTATGAGTGCCACCGTCCAGGAAAGTGGGGCAGCAGCAAGAAACAGGGCCTACTCAGTAGTGGCACCAGTATTATGGAATTCCCTCCCCTTTGAGGTAAGGACTGCCTCCTCCCTGGAAACATTTAAGCGAGGCCATAAGATGTTTTTATTTAGGCAAGCTTTCTGAGCCTCCAGCCTTTTATAAATCCTTTATTTTTAACTTCTTAATTCTTAGTTTTTAGCGGCTGGAAGCCTTTTAAACTCTGCTGCTTTCTGCTGTTTTTTAGTATTGTTCTTGTGTTGTTTTTAAATATTGTCTTTGATATTTTAACATTGTTTATGTTGAATTTATTGTTGTAAGCCGTCTTGGGTCCCTTTGAGGAGAAAGGTGGCATAAAAATAAAATTTATTATTATTATTATTATTATTATTATTATTATTATTATTATTATTATTATTATTATTATTATTATTATCATCATCATCATCATCATCATCATCATCATCATCATCATCATCATCATCATCATCATCATCATTAAAGCTTCACCTGCCTGGTTAGTCACCCATCCCTTCAAATCCCATTTGTTTCAGGGTAGATGTTATGATTTTACTTCTTGAATATTTATGCAATACATTATTCTGGGTGGTTTACAATTGTGACAGAGAAGACTTTGAAACCAAGAAGGCTTGGCCTCTGCCCACTAAACTCAGCCAGGCCTGTGATCTCCCTGAACCAGACTGACGAAGCTGTTTGGATGAGCAGCAAAACATTTCAATCTCTCAAGAAAAAGAAGCCCAGTTGCCATGACTCAACTTCCAAATAAATGCACCTGGATGATTGAGAATCTTCACCGACACCCACCCTGAACCAGCCTGACTCAGCACCTCCGAACTGGAAGCCTACAACAGCTGTGGCCCTTCTAGGACCTGGCTCCTGTCTAAGGGCGTTTATACACGACCCCTAAGCTCTGCCGCAAATGGATGCAAAGTCCGAACCTTAAAAATGTTTACCCACCAGCTCCGGACTTTGCAGACAATTAAGTGTGACCCCGCCCACTTTAGCGCGACCAAACAGCAGTTTTCTTGTACCTGCTTTTTGGATGTGACAAATATTTGATCCGGTGTAAGGATAGTGAGTGCAGGGCTCTCCTGGCTTCCGTTTGTTGTTTTTCTGCCCCCCGCCCCTTTAAGAGATCTGAATGCTGCCCAGAACAAAACAGAGGTAAACCGGCAGTCTTTTCTTTCTTTTTTCTCCCTCCCTCATGCAGCCAGCAACCAGGAAGTGCGGAGGGGGTGGGGCCAGAGGAAGACAGAGGAAGAGCGACGAACCCCTAAGATCTCTGGTCCGAATTTAAGTGGCCAGCGGATCTTAGGGGTCGTGTAAAAAGGCCCTAAGAGCCCCATGACCTCTAGGGACATCAAGATGGACAAGGACTCTTGCCATCAGTATCAGGGACTCTTGGAGGCGACAGAAGAGTTTGTTGTCTCTTTCTGCTTGGAAGGAATGGAGGTTTTGTGTAGAGGGTGTCTCCCCAAGCTGGTAGTATAAGAGTCTTCTCCAGTAGAGTACACCGAGAGCCCTTTCTGGAGCAAAGGGGTGGGTGGGACGTTTGTTGGGAGCTGTCTTAGGTACTGAACCTGCTCAAGGAAAACTTGGAAGAGGAGTTTTGGATTTTCTGAATTTGCCAACACCAATTATCCATCTTGGAAGTTCGACCTACTTTGCAGAGACTTTGCAAATAGCTATAATGTGGCTCACCAGGGAGAAAGGCCTAAATTAAAAGGCTTTGAGTCTGAGTTCTGTCCAAGCTTCCTTCTCAAAAAAGAAAGCTCCCCGCTTGCTCAGGAGAAAGAACACAGCAAGGATGGGTGATCTCAGCAGCCAAAGCAGCCTCCTTTGGGTAAGTTCAGCAGGGAGGAGAGCAATAAGGCTCATTTAGACATCTTAAAACCCCATCCCAGGACAAGCTTCCTTTGTTCTGACTGTAAGTGTCATCACAGGATTTCTGAGACTCAGTCAACCTGAGATCACTCCTTCCTATGGTCACCATAAGGTGGAGGGGACCAGATGGCACAGAAACAACAACAAAGTTGAGTGAGGCTGCAGACAATTTATTTATTTATTTATTTATTATTTGTTTCATTTTTATACCACACCATCTTCCATGAGGAACTCTGGAACAACTGTGTCATGGCTGGAGTGAAGAGGAACTCTCTGCAACAGACCAGGAAAGGGCCCTTGGTGTCCTGGTGGACAGCTCCATGAAGGGGTCAATCCCAGTGTGCCGCAGGAGTGAAAAAAGGAAACTCAATGATTAGGGATCATTAGGAAGGGTATAGAAAATAAGTAAGCAAGTGTCATTTTGCCTCTTCATAAATCTATGCTGAGGCCCCATCTGGCGTATTGTGTCCAGTTCTGGTCACCACACCTCCAGTAGGATATTATGGAAATGGAAAAAGTGCAGAGGAGGGCAACCAGAATGATTAGGGGACTGGAACACCTTCCTTACCACCTGAGGCTGCAACGGCTGGGCCTCTTCACTCTTGAACGATGGCACCTAAGAGATGACCTGATTGAAGTTTATAAAATCATACACGATGTGGACAAAGTAGATAAGGAAAAACTATTTTCCCTATAACACAACACTAGAACTAGGGGGCACACCATGAACCTTTTGGGTGCTAGGTGTCACACAAATAAGATAAAGTGCTTTTTCACCCAGAATATCACTGGTCTGTGGAACTCCCTGGCAGAAGAAGTGGTGACAGCTGTCAGCCTTGACATCTTTAAGAAAGGATTGGACAAGTGGAGAACAAGGGTATCCATGGTTATCCTTATGGATGCCTGAGGACATCCTCTGGGTTGGAGAGAGAGGCAGGATCTCTCTCTCAATGCCATTTGCAGGGAATCGTAAGCAGGTGAAGACATCTGCTTGGGAATGCCCTGAAGCAAATGGTGAGCTGCTGTGTGAGACAGATTGCTGGACTGGATGGGCTGTGGCCTGTTCCAGCAAGGCTGTTCTTATGTTATTGTGTTCTTATGATAGGTCACAGGGAGACATGAGTCACTTTGAAGTTGGAAATAACATAGGGACAATTTAAGATACTAGCATTAAATATTCCAGAGACCCTCACCAATATGGCTTCTTTTTTCTATTTTATTCTATCTGACAATTGTTTTATTTATTTCCTCTTCTCTGTAATCTTTGATTGTGATGACTTGTAGCCAAGACAATAAACTTTATATTGATTGTACTGGCATTAGGGAATGTTTATGCTTCTTCCATTTTTTTATTGCTAGCTTGAATACTCAGAAAGAAGATGATTGCTCCTGCTACCCTGCCTACACGATGCGGTAGGGAATGAGTCCTGTGTTATTATACTAACTCAGTAGAGTACATGAATATCTTATAAAGTATTCCTTAATATATGGTTACAGGGAAAAATGCTTAATTCCAGCCTAGATCAACCAAGCCTGTTCGAGTGCCTTTGTTCTGCATGCAAACCAGTTTTTCCCACTTAGCAAAGGGAAAAGAAGTCTTCTGCAATTCGATTTTTGGGTTTTCTGAGTCTCCTGTTACATCAAGGAGAACAGACAGCTCACAACAATAGAAGCCTTGCCATTCCCTTTGGAAAGGAGGGGTGGCTTTACTTGTGGACAATACCAAACTTGATGATCACCCATTTCTGCCTAAAGAATATGTCTGTGAAGATTCTCAGTCATCCAGGTGAGTTTATCTGGAAGCTGAGTCATGGCTACTGGACTTCTTTTTCTTGAGAGATAGAAACGTTTTGCTGTTCATCCAAACAGCTTCATCAGTCTGAATACAGCTAGTGTGAGTCCTCCATCTTCTAGTTGATCCCTGCCTAAAGAAGGGATATAGGAAACTACCACAGTGAGTAGCCAAGATCTTGAGATGTCTAGCCTTGTTTTGATGGTGCGGCAAAGTATCTAAAGAAAGCTGGAGGTGGGGAGCCAAGAGCAAGCCCTTGATTAGACAGCAGAATGCTGGAAATGATATTCCAAGGCTGTTCTCTCCAGCTGAGATTGTAGGCTTCTGTTCTGCTCTAATTTGGGAGACCAGAACATACATGTAAAACAGAGATAACATAAGAAGAGCCATGCTGAATCAGGCCAAAGGCCCATCTAGTCCAGCTTCCTGTATCTCACAAGTGGACCCGCCAAATGCCTCTGGGAACACACGAGACTAGGTATCTGTCCCCTGCAACCACTCCACTGCATCTGGCCCTTGAGGTACACTGGTTTTAAGCCTGGAGATGACACATCTCCATCGGGGTTTGTAACCTGTGATGGACTTAATATGCCCAGTGCTGAATAGAGAGGACTCGAACCTGGAAACCATACCTTTTGTTAATGCAGCCCCAAACAGCATTGGCCTTTCTTGATGCTACATCACAGTGCTGGCTCATACTCAGCTTGTGGTCTATCGACCTTCCTCCACAGAAAAGCCAGCTTAGCCCTGCCTTTCCTGATAAGATATGAGGGCAGCTAAAACAACGTCAAGAAAACACACCCCTACTATACCTTTTATCCATGGTCATTTTTCTAAAATAGAAATCTCATATGTCTGCATGTCAAAGAAAAAGACAACGAGAAGTTCAACAGCTGCTTATTTCCTGAAAGCTCATGCATTTTTTTAGCTGAAATGTAAAAGTGTAGATCTTGGTGAAGAATATAGTGTACTGTATGTGTAATAATAATAATGTTGGAACTGCAAAGCTGGGAGGAGCCCTGTGGATGATCAAGTCCAGCCCATCAAGGAGGCACACTAAGGAATTGAACTTGCAATTCTGGTCTCATAGCCAGATGTGTAAAGCTCTGGGCTAGCCAATGCACATGCACACAAACAGAATAGAGACAGATTGCTTTTGATTTGCCACCTACAAGCAAATCTCTGCTTCACTGTTTGCCAGGAAAGATTGATGGCTAGATTTCTTGCTTCAGGGGTGGGTTGGACTAGATGACCTTTGGGATCCCAATTCTAAAGCCTGCAATTTTTGACCCCCTCCTAGCAAACCAGGAAGAACCACTTAATGCTTTGCTAGAGCAGGAATGAGGAATGTGGTCTGTCCGATGTTTGTACAGTAGGCTCCAACTCCCATCAGTGTGATAAGAAGAACTAAGGGAGGGAGCAGCGGCCACTATTTGGTTCAGAAGCCAATTCAGGGCTTTGTAACTCATCCTGATTCAATCCAGGGCAACCTGTCCCTTGACTCTGAGGTGGTCTGTAAGGCTCCCTGTGACCCAATGCAGACAGCGGATACAGCTGTAACTTATTTCTTCACAGTCTGTGTGAAACTTATTATGAAAACCCTATCATGAAAGCAAGTTAGGCCACCCTGCCCCAGACCACTCTGCACCTTCCCAGTTTGGCATTCTCTTCATACACTGGCCATTATCTCCAGGGAAGCCATCAGCAGGGCATGAACCTCTGTATTTCGCTGCATCCTGAGCAAATGATATCCAGATGCTGACAGCTGCATTCATCCTGGGAAGGAGACAACATTATCCTGGCATCCAAAGGGGCTCCCACCATACTTACATCCTGCGATCTCCTTAAACCGCCAATTCGTTCTGGGTGGTTTCAGTTGATCAGGACCTCAATTCTTCTTAAAATGTGGGGTCGACCATTTATTCCATGGTCCAGAACTGAGGGCGCTGCAAAAGCTTAAAACCTGCTTTCTAAGCTCTGTTCTATCTGCAGGTTGTGATCCTCAACTGTGACACTCAAAAATGGGCTCTGAGGCTCCCTCAGGACCCCTAATTGTTCCTGACTCCAAAACTGCGAGAAAGGAACATTCCAGATTTTTCCATGTGGAGGCTTTGTTTTATAACACTGCCTGGAGTTGTTCTTTGAATTAAGCTTGGCAATCAATCAATCAATCAATCAATCAATCAATCAATCAATCAATCAATCAATCAATCAATCAATCAATCAATCAATCAATAAGTGCCAGCTAAAAAGCAATTATCTGGTTGCTCAGTGCCATTTCCTCCTGAAAGTCAGAAAAGCTGGGAGTGGGTAGACACAACCCATATGGCATTTTTTTCCCTCACACGCCATTAAATGGTAGGTGACCGGGAGGCAGCCGGCCAAATATTTACCTTGGGCAGCCTGTTCCAGAAGTGACCTCGCTTTAGCCTCTTGCAAACAGCTTCTTTCGCAAACAGCCAAGAAAAGGAGCGTCACTAAAGTAGAGGAGCAGGCTTCTCCCAGCAAAGAGGCTTCTAAAAATGCATATTCAAGACCATTTTCTCAGCAAAATTAGGCCTTTAGGGCAGATATAACTGTGGATAATCCATCTTTAAAATACGCCCAAGTCAGTTGGGCAGTTGAGATGTCCTTCCAAGGCTTGGCTCGCAGCACGTGAGGCCGTAATCTTTTTAAAACTCATTTGCCTGAACAGAACCAGAACAGAACATTTTATTTTGTTTTCATTCTTAAAGAGAGAGACTGGGGTTTGAAGGAGCAGGAACAAGAGGTTTTAATGCAATGGGTATACACGGGCTGAGCATAAAAAATAGATTTAAATCACAGCAATATGGCTTTGAGGCCCAGCATGTTATAGAGATTAGGGAATCAAGAGATCTGGATTTAGATCTGGACTGGCCTGTGAAAAATCACTGGGAGTAACAATTTTATTTCTTTATTTATTTTGAATATTTTTAACCCCACCTTTCTCCTTGGAATATATTCCAGCTGAATATAAGGAAAAACTTCCTGACTGTTAGAGCAGTTCAGCAATGGAACCACTTGCCTCAAGAGGTGATGAGTGCTCCAACACTGGAGGCCCTTGAGAGAAAATTAGGAAACCGCCTCTTTTGATTCCAGCATTAAGCAGGGTGTTAAATGCAATGGTTTTATATGCCCCTTCATAGTATTACAGAATAGTTGCGTTGGAAAGGCCATCCGGCCTCTGCTTTGAAACCTCCCAAAGAAGGAGATTCCACCACCCTCCTTGGTGGCAGCATCTTCCACCAACAAAACAGCTCTAACCATCAGGAAGATTTTCGTAATGTTCAAATCGAATCTCTTTCCTGTCACTCTTTTCCTATCACTATTAACAGGACAGAAGGGAGAACTATAACTATAGACTGCAAGCGGAAGAGGAGCCAACAGTGTGATATGGCTGCCAAAAAGGCAAATGCTATTTCAGGCTGCAGTAAGAGAAACACAGTCTCCAAGTCTTGAGAAGTACGGCTTCCCCTCTATTCGGCACTGGTGAGTAGAGATGGGCACAAAACGAACATTTTTTTCGTTTCTGTTATTCGTTATTCATTCCGTTACATAATGAAACGAAACAAATAACGAAAATTGTGATGAAAATGGAACGAAATGAATAGAACCACGAAAATTGGTTCGTTACATTTCGTTTTTGTTAATGGCAACATGCAATGAAATGAGCTGTTTTAAATGTTAAAAAACTGCCTCGGACATCCATAAAAACCTAGCAATAATTATTTATACTATCTGATGATACCTACCAGGGGGGGTTGGGGTCCTTAAAATGTGTATTTATGTCTTTTCTCAGATCGCTGTATTTTTTTCCTTTAAGGGGAGTTAGGGGACATTGACCCAAAATGGTTCCCAGATGCCTAATATTGATTCCTTGCATATTAAAACGCCCTGGACATCCATGAAAATGCAGCAATAATGCAATAATTATTTGAAATTATTACCTATCAGGGGGTTGGGGTCCTTAAAATGTTTGTTTTTGTCTTCTCCCATTGCAATGTATTTTTCTTTTCCCTTTAAGGATGACAAAATGGATGTTGCCACCACAAAATGGAGGCAAGCCATGTGATGGGATCATGTTCAACCAATAGCATGCCCAGGTTGCAGACTGGGCAGGTCTGGCAGCCACAGAGGGCATAAAAAACTCTGGCAGCCCCCGTCCTCCTTGCAGTCTCCGGTGGGAGTTAGGGTGGGATTGCTGTCTCTGCAACTCTAGCTTCAGTCCTGCAGCCTCCCTGTGTGTGTGCGTGCTGCGTACCTCTCGGTGAGTACCCTCCCCTGCCCCGCAGTGCAGTCACTCTGCAGCTGCCTTGCACCCTGGGCAACGCCCGCCGCTGCCTTTGCAGCCTCCCTGCGTACCTAGTCTATACTGTGTCTCTGCCAGCATCAACTTTTTTTAGTGTTTTCCCTCTGGTCTGGGGCGTTGGGGGACGCCCATGCACGGAAATGCTTTAAAAATCATGCAAAAAGCGGGTAGAAAAGAAAAACGAAAAAATGAAAAACAAAAACAAATTTTTTCCAAAAATTCACAAAAAACGGAAACGAACCGAAATGGACCTCTCAATGAAAAACAAAAAACCGAAACACCATTTTTTGGATTCGTGCCCATCTCTACTCGTGAGGCCTCCTCTAGAGTATTATGTTGATTTCTGGAAACTGCACTTAAGAAGGATGCAGGAAAACGGGAAAAAGCTCAGAGGTGGTCATCAAAGATTCAGCCTCAACAAGACACACAGGATCTTTTTTTTTCTTTTCTGAGCCACTCAGCTTTCTCTTCACTCTAATTACAAAATATTCACCACACCTCTTCAGATGACTCCACTGCTGTCACTGAGATAAATATATTTATTGTGGATAGAAGTGTCTCAGAGAGGAACAGATGGGGAGACAGTGTTGTGTTCCACTAAGATGACAACCCAGAAAATTAAAACCCTTCTCCTGGGTGGCTTTCTCTCCTCGAGACGTCACCCCATTTATCTTGTTTACCTCCCATCTGCAGGGCTTCCTCTCTGAGGCTATCATGGGTCAGAGACTGCAAGACAGAGTCCACTTATTTATTTATTTATAAACTTTCCCATTCCATTTTGGTACCTGTAAGTCAGGCCAAGATGGATTTTTTTTCAGCTCCAGGCAATGAATGAATGACACCCTTCAGCCAAGAACCTCCTTCAAAATGTTTTAAAGTCATGATCTAAGACTAGGAGTGCATGAAAGGTGCACACAATATTGAAGGGCATTTCATTGTGGTCGACTTTCTAAGGATGGATTTTGCATTTAACATCTTTTAAATTGCTTTAATTTAAGAACCTGTCATGGGAGACCATGGCTGTGTTCATCCTCACTATTATATTCCCGATTACCAAGTGTGGATATAAAAGCTGGAGAGTGAAGAAAGCTGGCAGGGGGTTATAAAATCGTACACAGTGTGGACAAAGTAGCTAAGGAAAATCTGTTTTCCCTATCGCACAACACTAGGACTCTAGATCTCAAACCACTAAGAGAAAATACTTTTTCACCCAGAGGATCACTGGTCTGTGGAACTCCCTGGCAGAAGAAGTGGTGACAGCTGTCGGCCTTGACAGTTTTAAGAAAAGATTAGACACATTCATGGAGAATAAGGGTATCCATGGCTATCATGATGGATGCCTAAGGACAACCTCTGGGTTGGAGAGAGAGGCAGGATCTCTCTCTCAATACCATTTGCAGGGAATCGTAAGCCGGTGAAGACATCTGCTTGGGAATCCCCTGAAGCAAAGGGTGAGCCACTGTGTGAGAGAGAATGCTGGACTGGATGGGCTGTGGCCTGTTCCAGCAAGGCTGCTCTTATGTTCTTATGTTCTTATAGGGATTCCCTGCCCCCTCAAAACATAATGATCAAGGAGAGCTCAGTGGGTACCCTGGCCCACTGGAAAAATAAACAAGAGAGTCGTAGATCAAATCTAAATAATTTCTAGGAGGAAAAAATAACAGAAATCAGTCTGTCTTATTTTAGACACATGGTGAGAACAGAAGCCTTGCTGGAAAAGACTATAATGCTAGGAAAATTGAAGGCTGGAGAAAAAGAGGCAGCCCAAATGTGAGATAGATTGACTCCCTAAAGGAAGCCACAGGTTGGAATTTGCAAGACCTGGTCAGGGCTGTTGAAGATGTGTCATTCTGAGGGTCACTCATCCCCAGGGTCGCCATAAGTTGGAGACGACTTGGAGGCACATAAGAACCGCCACAGAATTGTCAAAAAGTTACATTTAGGGGAAAGTATATCCCACAATCCTTCAGGTAACCTGGGGGATTTTGGGATTCTGAGCCCCAGAGGCAACTTTTCAAGACCTGCGACGTGTTGGCAGACTTCCCTCCCTGCTGAATTTGGAAGGATGTCTTACATTCTGCTTTTCTTCCGAAGTAGGTTGCCTCTTTCCTGAAGACAGAACCCGGTATGAAAGAGGATTTGCTATTGAGAGCAAAATAGGGCAGAAAAGAGCAGGGGCTTTTGAGGTGAAATACTTTCTGTGTCTGTCTCTCTCCCTGTGTCACTCACCCTCTTTCCCACACCCTTCCCTCGGGAAGGAGGCTCTCTCTGTTGCTGTGCCAAACTAGAACTCCTTTGTGGGAAAAGATAAAAGCCAGTTTCTCTTTACGGCACTTGGGCACCGCCAAGATGTCATCCCGTCTGTCCTCCCTCTCACAAAATGCCAGAACTAGGGGACATCCACTCAAATTGAGGGCTGGGAGAGTAAGAACAGACAAAAGAAAATATTGTTTCACCCAGTGTGTTGTTAGTCTGTGGAACTCCCTGCCACAGGATGTGGTGATGACATCTGGCCTGGATGCCTTCAAAGGGGACTGGACAGATTCCTGGAGGAAAAGTCCATCACAGGTGACAAACCATGATGCAGATGTCTCATCTCCAGGCTTAAAAACACAAGGTACTTCAAGGGCCAGATGCAGGGGGGAGTGGGATCAGGAGACAGAGATCTAGTTGTCTGGTGAGCTCCCAGAGGCATCTGGTGGGTCCACTGTGAGAT
The DNA here is from genome assembly GCA_029282475.1 of Phrynocephalus forsythii. Taxonomy (NCBI): domain Eukaryota; kingdom Metazoa; phylum Chordata; class Lepidosauria; order Squamata; family Agamidae; genus Phrynocephalus; species Phrynocephalus forsythii. The sequence goes on along the minus strand of JAPFRF010000017.1, from coordinate 12,506,205 downwards.
ACAGGAAGCTGGACTAGATGGGCCCTTCTTGGCCTGATCCAGCAGGGCTGTTTTTAGGTTCTTATGTAACATCCCGGCCATCAGAGAAGCCCCACTGGCAGGACCTCGCTCTCGCATGGAAAATAAAAAGAGAGAGATCTCGAGCTCCTTTGAAATAACCTCAGAACAGAGAGGAGCCAGGCCCCGTGACAGGGGATCCTAACAAGCAAAGGTGTCTAAGAAGGGTGGGAGTTAAGAAGCAATTCTAAAAGGACAGTCCATCCCAATAAGAAGAAAAGGCCGGAAGCAGCAAAAGAGGCCAGCGTGGCTTCACAAAAAACCTCAGGGGGGACAGAAGGCCAGGTAAAAGATGCTTCACCAGAACTGAGACATGCCTTGTACCAACTAGAGACCAGGTACTTGGAAAATGTGCTGGGTCGTGCTTCAGGGGTCGTGGTCGCACTTTATTTAACAATTTTAGGCTCCACTTCAGAGAGCACTTTGCAGAGGATTTTGGGGGATGTGGGATAGAGTACAGACCAGTAGCAAGGAAAGGGAAGGGTGGTATTAGAATCATACAATCATAGAATCATCATAGGGTTGGAAGGGACCCCGGAGGTCTTCAAGACTAACCCCCTGCTCAAAGGCAGGAGAACTCATACCATGACGGACAGATGGCGATCCACCCACAACATCGGGAGGCAAGCTGTTCCCGTGTTTCATGGCTCTCACCCTCAGCAAATTTCTCCCGATTTCCAGGTTGGCTCTCCCTCAGATGGGTTTCCACTCACTGGTTCTTGTTATACACTCAGGTGCAACCAAGAATAAATCCATGCCCTCTTCCCTGTGGCAACCCTTCAGGTCTTGGAAGACTGCTGTCATGTCTCCCCTCAGTCTTCTCTTGGTCAGGCTAAACATGCCTCGTTCTTTTAGTCGTTCTTTCTACGATTTAGCTTCCAGTCCCCTTATCATCGTTGTTGCTCTTCCCTGCACTTTTTCTGGGGCCTCTTGTGTCTTGTTTGCATTGTGGTGACCAGAATTGGACACTGTATTCCAAATGCAGCCCCACTAGGGCCAGTGTAGAGGGGTCCTATCCCTCCCCGTGATCTTGATGCAGCCTAGGACCATATTCGCTTTTTTGGCAGGTGCAGCACACTGCTGCCTCATATCCTTAAGTAGTGGTCCACCAGGACACCTAAATCCCTCTCACAGGTACTACTGTAGAGCCAAGTGCCACCTATCCTGTATCTATGCACCTATACTTTTCTTGCTGTTGAACTGCATCTTCTTGGACAGGGCCCAGTGTTCAAGTCTGCCATGATCCTTCTCAATATTGAGTCTTTCTTCCAAAGTATTGACAGTTCCCCTCAGCTTTGTGTCATCTGAAAATTTGATGAGTTCTCCTTCAATCCCCTCATCAAGGTCATTTATGAAGATGTTGAAGAGCACTGGGCCCAAGACAGAACCTTGAGGGACCCCACTGCACACTTCCCTGTAGATGTGGTTCCATTGAGGACCACACGCTGGCTGACCACATTGGTCAGCCAGCTGTGGTTCCATCTGGTAGTTGCACTGCCTATGCCACTTTGTTCTATCTTACGCAGAAGGAGGCTGTGGTCTACTTTGTCAAATGCCTTACTGAAGTCTAAGTATATTATGTCCACTGCATTTCCTTGGTCCACTATTAGGAGAGAACAGAAGCAAAGAGTGAGCTGAGAGTAGCTAGAGACACTAAAAGCAATAAGAAAGCATTTTTCGGATATCTGTGAAGCAAAAGACCAAGAAACGAAATTGCAGCAAAGCTACCCAGTGAATAGCTGAGCAAACAAATGACAAAGAAAAGGCCAATATGCTCAATTCCTATTTTAGCTCAGTCTTTTCCCCTAAAACAAAGTTTGAACCTCTAGTAGAACTCGGGGACATCCACTACAGTTGAGGGCTGGGAGAGTAAGAACAGACAAAAGAATTTTTTTTTACCCAGCGTGTGGTGGGTCTGTGGAACTCCCTGCCACAGGATGTGGTGATGGCATCTGGCCTGGATGCCTTCAAAAGGGAATTGGACAGATTCCTGGAGGAAAGGTCCATCCCAGGTTACAAACCATGATGGGGATGTGTAATCTCCAGGCTTGAAACCGGGGTACTTCAAGGACCAGATGCAGGGGAGTAGCATCAGGAGACACAGAGGTCTAGTCTTGTGAGCTCCCAGACGCATCTGGTGGGGCCACTGTGAGATACAGGAAGCTGGACTAGATGGGCCCTTGGCCTGATCCAGCATGGCTGTTCTTATGTTCTTAATGTGCAAGTGGACCTGCAGCTGGAGATTGCTAAACAAATAGTCAAGGAATACCTGACCACCTGGAATGAGTTCAAATCTCCAGGGCCAGATGAGCTACATCCAAGAGGACTGAAGGAACTGGCTGAAGAACTCTCAGAACCACTGTCCATTATTTTCTGGAAATCATAGGCAACAGGTGAAGTGCCAGATGACTGGAAGAGGAGGGCAAAAAAGGGGGACCTTGGAACTACAGGCCAGTCAGCCTGACATCAACCCCACAAAAAATCCTGGAACCTATGATTAAGCGGTCACTACGCAAGAAAATAATGCAACAATAACTAAAAGCCAACATGAATTTTAATCTGCTCATCTAGCTAAAATAAAATAATTCAGCACACTTTCCCCCCTTTAAAAGCTATGTTTCAGCATCGAGGAGGGCGCCTCTGCATTTTGCCAACTATAAAAGATGCCCACGGCGGAAGCACCCCAGGGTGGATGCTGGGAGCACAAAGCCATTGGCAAGAAATCAGGGGTCTTAAAACTGAAACCATACAGCCATTTGAGCAGATCTGATGCGGCATCCCCCCACACACACACACACACACTTCTGCACAACTGCTGTGGCAAAAGCACCCCCTGGTGGATTCACAAAGCAAGGAACCAGGTGGCTTCAGAAAAACAGCAGACCTTATCCAGCTTAACAGAAGGTGCAACATCTGAGATCAAACAAAAAAGGCCAGAAACATGAGCTTTACATTCAATTTACTCTGTGAGATCTATAGATCTGCATATACAGAAATCTTTGAAGTGTCCTAGGACAAAGCTTTCCTCCTCCAGAAAGCTACAGACAGACATGCACTATCTAGATATAATCATAGAATCATAGAGTTGGAAGAGACCTTGAGGGCCATCCAGTCCTACCCCCTGCCATGCAGGGACCCCCCATCACAGGACTCTCGACAGGTGGGCATCCAGCCTCTGCTTTAAAACCTCCAAAAAAGGAGACTCCACCACCCTCCTTTGTGGCAGCATATTATTCCACTGCCAGACCGCTCTAATCATCAGGAAGTTCTTCCTAATGTTCAAATGGAGTCTCTTTTCCTGTGATTTGAAACCATTGCCCCAAGTCCTAGTCTCTGAAGCCATGGAAAACAAACCAGTCCCCTCTTCGATATGACATCCTCTCAAATATTTAAATATGGTTATCACATGCCCTCTCAGCCTTCTTTTAAAATGTTAAGTATTCCCAGCTCACTAAGCTACTCCTTGTAAGACATTTTTTCCAGACCCTCAACCATCCTGGTTGCCCTCCTCTGGACCTGTTCAAGGTTGTCAGCATCCTTTTTAAACTGAGGTATGAAAACTGGACACAGTACATTTAACAGGACAGTCTCTCCTTGTTAGACAGCTAGTTACCAGAAGGAGTGGCTGGGATGTTATAACACATCGTTCTTCCCCTAATTACAGCCATAACTCCCTGTAAACCATTTTCTTCCTTCCTTTCTATTTAATTATAGAAAATCAGGCAGAGCAAATTGCAAAGTGTTCAGACAGGACGAGCTCCTCTTTCTTCTCACGTGCCCCCATTCTGTAATAGGTACTCATTTTCTCTTAATTTCAACAACCTTCTAGAAATCTATGCATGGTTACCATAGGAACAAATGAAAGCTAAATTAAAGAAGAAAAACAGAGGAAGGGTGTGTGCGAAGAGAGATCAAACAATGAAACCATCCAGTTCAGATGCCAGCATGAGAAGGGAGAATCCACTTAAAACAAATTTAGAAAATTTAGAAAAAGCAATTTAGGGGGAGGAGGGGTGCTGAAAGTAATGCCAAGTTCCCCCGGCCTCCCTTGTGCAGGACTACAAGACCCCTTGTCCCCAGTGACTATGGTACTGCTAGAGTCACCTCGAGATTTGGATGCCCTCTAAAGTTTGGTGCCCTGATTTATATAAAATGCAAGGAAAGGCGAACTGATCGTGAGACAGATGCCCGAATCTCTGTTTATTCCCCAGGAACAAACCTTCACATTGATGATCTATGACAGTGATGGCGAACCTATGGCATGGGTGCCAAAGGTGGCACTTGGAGCCCTTTCTGTGGGCACCCAACATCGCCTCTTCACAGCCACCTGGATTCAGGTTAAATTGCTGTACTGGCACTTTGCAAAGAAATTAGTGGGTTTTGAATTGCAGTTTGGGCACTCGGACTCTAAAAGGTTCACCACTACTGATCTATGACTATACAGTACATTGCATTTCTTGTTCTTTGAAAAACTCTCTTTTTGAACATTTCCCCCCTGACCAGCTTTTGGTGTTTAATATCATTTGTCACATTTGTCTTGATCTTAGCCAAAAAAGCCAAGAAGAGATGGTAAATGGGTATGGCACACTTTTTAAACAGAATGCCAACTGGATGCATACTTGAGGGACCAATATCTTAAACGGTTAACAGCTGGTGTCAAGAACAACTCCCAATTAAGTGCAGTTTTATTTCAGCTAGCTGGCGGAGACATCTTGTAAGCATCTTAGAATTGCAGAGCTCGAGGGGATCCATATCATCAAGTCCAGCCCAGTAGGGGAATTGAATCAAACCCCCCATTCCTGGCTTGGTAACTGAAGACCTAAGCCCCTGTTTGTTGTTGTTGTTGTTGTTGTTGTTGTTGTTGTTGTTGTTGTTGTTCATTAAGTCGTGTCCGACTCTTCGTGACCCCATGAACCAGAGCACGCCAGGCCCTCCTGTCTTCCACTGCCCTCCAGAGTTTGGTCAAATCCATCTCATTCTCTGCTGTTCTCTCTTCCTTTTTTGCCTTCCATCTTTTCCAACCTCATGGACTTTTCCAAGGACTCCTCTCCCCTCATGAGGTGGCCTAGCTGTCCTCATTGCCTACTTCACAATATCTAAAAGTTAATCTTACCATTTGAAACTTGTGTGAGAAGGGTTATTTTGTTATGTTACTATGCTGTGCTTTTCTGATTCTTTATATGTATTTATAGCAGATACTTAATGCTCCCTTTTAAAATGGTTTAATTTCCATTTATCTTTACATCCCGATTGGTTAGAAAGCAATAAAGAATTTTGTATTCTGTTTTTAAAATGGTTTTCTACTTCTTAATTTGTTTTGCTCTGATGATTCTAATGATTTCTCAATGACTGGTTGTTCCATTGCTATTTAGATGCTGCTTTTCAATCCTGTCTTTTTTTAATGACTTCGGAGAGACCATGGAATTGCAACAAATAAAGGAATAGATAAGCAGACCGACCAACCAGGGGCCAAGTGGGTTGCAATTAGAGATGGGCACGAACCACCAGTTCAGCAATTCATGCTGGTTCACATTTCAGTTGAACAATTTTCACCAATTCCCAGCCTCACAGCCTCTGCCCAGTGCCAAGGCTTCCCAGCCATGCCTCCCCTGAGTGTGTGTCTGATGGAGAAGGAGTGGCTGAGAAATGCCAAGCACCTGTTCGGCCAAAAAAAAAAAAAACCAGCACAAACCACTGAACCAGCAATGTGTGCCCATCTCTAGTTGAAAAGCAAGATTCGATGAACTCTAGCGTATGGTCTGCAACTTCTTCCCCTGCACATTCGGTGGCACACATTCGGCACTTCCCTAGCATCACAGCAGCTTTTTGTGATGTCACAAGTCATGACTAACAAGGGGGGAGCCCCCTTTTTAGCAGCAAACGCTTGGAATGAAGGTGCGGTGCTTTTTAAGTTGGCCTATTGGAGGCATCAAGATGGATCCACAAGATGGATGTTGATTATATTGTCACTGAGTGGAAGATGCTGCTATAGGAGAATAAGGATGTTAGAGGGGTCTTCCCACATATCCTACCTGGATTTAGACATTTCAGCTCTACTTTTCCCTTCCAGCCTAGGGGTGGCTTTGCAAACACACAGCCCTTTCAAAAGGTCATGTCAAATTTTGTGATGCACAAAAGGAAACCAGATCTTGGAAGTAACTATCTATAAGTAAGATATCGCCTGCAACTAGTTGTTATTTCAAAATTTCATGGAAGTGAATTGCATTTCATAAGTAAAATAATAAGCAGGAAAGACAGAAACATGGCTTAGTAAATTGCTTTTTTGTTCTTTTTGTTCTTGTTCCTCCACAATAGGATGAGACTCCTGGATTAGGCAGGTCCAAGCTGCACTAAGTTCCACTTCACCAGTCTGAGAGTGAAACAAGGAAAGCTTTTCTGCCCATTAAGTTGTGCTGGGCGGTGTTGATGGGTTTTTGGCAATTCACACAAAAAAATGTATTTGGGACCATCTTGAAAAAACTAGTGTCCTTTCTCTTTAATCGGGCAAGCAGACAAAGAGACAAAAACACAATCTGCATGCACAGTAAGACTAGCTGAAAGATGGGGATAACCCATCAAAGGCCTCATATTTTCAATAGTCCAGCAATAATGCAGTAGCGACTGCAATGTTTGTGGAAGCCATTTTCCCCAGTGTGTTATGCCACTAGCTCATGTCAACAACTTTCACAGATTAGGCAATCTATGCAAAACCATAAGAGCAATACCCCCAGAAAATAAAAGATCCACTCACACCATGAGGAAGGTGGAGAGGTCTAGTAAAACCAAAAGGGACACAGATCCCCTATCCATTTCCCTGTGTAAGTCATCTACCAATGCAACCAGTGCCACCTCCATCCCATAGCCAGGTCTGAAGCCAGCTTGAAGAACAGACAAAATAAAATATTTTTTCGCCCAGAGTGTTGTTAGTCTGTGGAACTCCCTGCCTGGATGCCTTCAAAAGAGGATTGGACAGATTCCTGGAGGAAAAGTCCATCCCAGGTTACAAACCATGATGGAGATGTGTCATCTCCAGGCTTAAAACCAGGGTTCTTCAAGGACCAGATGCAGGGGACTGGTTGCAGGAGACAGAGATCTAGTCTCGTTCACTCCCAGACGCATCTTGTGGGGCCACTGTGAGATACAGGAAGCTGGACTAGATGGGCCTTTGGCCTGATCCAGCATGGCTCTTCTTATGTTCTTATGTTCTTAATGCCGTTTCTCATCCTCACCTGCGAGGATGGAGCAGGTAGTGTCATAGTGCATGATAGTGCATGAACTTTTTCTGTGAAATGGGCCCCCAAAATACATTCCAGTGGCCTTCAAAAGTAACTTTTGAAAATAACTAAGATATTTTTAAAATGGCTAAAATAACTAGAAATAACTAAAATAACTAGTTACAACATTACTTCTGGTGTAATTAATAATGCCTTCTACTTACTTTCAGATCTAGAAAGCACTGATTTTGAAAAGCAAAATGAGGTTTTTAGGCACATATTATCCACAAAGGCTCACATTAAAAAAATATTGTCTTTAAGGTTGCATTACATTTTTGTCTTTTTATTTGTTCTTTTATTTTTATTTTTGTATATATTTTAGAAGTAAAAAAGTGGGTTGAGCCGTGGGACCAGGAAAACAAATGAAAAAGTAGGCTAGGTGGTACCTGTATTGGTCACTACTATGTAAGCTAAGCTTTTTTATTTTTATTTGTATTTACCAATGAATTTTGTTTTATGCCATTCTCTCAACCTTCCTGTGTAGGAAATACCAGGGACTCAGAGTTTGGGCTTTGGGCTCTGGACCTGGTATCAAAGACTCAGGGCGTTTATACACGACCCCTAAACTCCGGGGCAAATGGCTCCCAGCTCCGGAGATTAAAAATGTTTACCCACCAGCTCCGGAGTTAACAGGAAATTAAGTGCGACCACGCCCACTTTAGCGCGTCCCAGCGCAGCTTTCAGGTACCTGCTTTTTGGAGGTGAATATTATTTGATCCGGTGTAAGGATAGTGAGTGCGGGGCTCTCCTGGCTTCTGTTTGTTGTTTTTCTGCCCCCCACCCCTTTAAGAGATCTGAATGCTGCCGGGAACAGAACGGAGGTAAGCCGGCATTCTTTTCTTTCTTTTTTCTCCCTCCCTCACACAGCCAGCAACCAGGAAGTGCGGAGGAGGGTGGGGACAGAGGAAGAGCGACGAACCCCTAAGATCTCTGGTCTGAATTTAAGTGGCCAGCGGATCTTAGGGGTCGTGTAAAAAGGCCCTCAGTCTGTAACCAAAAGCCTCGCCCACATCCCTGGGAAATACTGTTTTGTTTTTTCTTTCGTCATTTTGAAAGTGTTCTAAAGGTGCTGAAACTGCCCACAAGAGGGAGCCAGAGAATAGTTCTCCGTACTTTAGGAAGTCTTGGGAAGAGCAAAACACGGTGCCGCATCCAGAGCGACCAGAGCAAATAAGAAAGATGTGTAAAGGATGCATTTGAAGGCCATTGTGCAAAACATGGTGCATGTCCTTCACTTCTCCCAGGGTTAGGCTGGAAGGGGAAGGGTGGGATTATAGGCAAGTGGTTGTCAGACAGAGAAATTTTCCATCATTTTTGGCCCAATCCAGAATCTGGAGCCCGATCAGCCTGGTCTGATTTTTGGGAAGTTCCAGATCAAAGTAGAATGGGGAGATTGGGTTACACGGCAAAGAAACAGTGATCCAAACTTATTCAGTGCCCCAAATGTCTAAAAAGAAACCCCAGTGGGACAGGAGCCACACCACAGAAGGGGTGGTGGTGATCAAGTGACAGGGAGAAGAGGAGGAAGTCTGGCTTTGCTCAATGGCAGCCATAACAGGAACAGGAATTGAGTCTGGGCACCCTGTTGGACCCGGCGCTCCCCATGGAAACCCAGGTGGCGTCAGAGGCCCAGTCTGCTCCGCTCATTGCCATCTGCGGAGGATTGCACAGCTGCGGGCCTTCCTGGACTTTGGGGCATTGACCACACTGGTTCATTCACTTGTAATCTCAAGAGTACACTACAGTAGGACCCCCCCATCCACCAAGTCATTAACCACTGACTCAGTTATCCATGGTTGGCAGAGGAAAAAAATTAAATAAGCAATTCAGCCACCGCAAAGGAAGCTACTGTCACAAACGGCAGCCATAAAGCAAGCTACTGTTGTAAAACAGCAGTTTTGGGGGTTTCCATATTCTTTCTTATCCACGGTTTGCGTTATCCACGGGAAGGCCTGGAACCAATCCCCAGCAGATACTGAGGTCCCTACATGGGGCTGCCTATGAGATTAATGCAGAGACTACAGCTAGTGCAGAATACACCGGCCAGACTGTTTAGAGGGTTAAAAGGATTCCAGCATATTACCCCTGTACTGGCCACTTTGCACTGGCTGCCAATTTGCTACCTCATTGGCTTCAACTTTTTGATGTTAGCATACAAAGCCCTAAACCAAGGGTGTCCAAACTTTTTGCAAGAAGGGCCAGATTTGGTGAAGTGAAAATGTGTGGGGGCCGACCATTCAGCCGTATTTGGCTCCTGGGCTTTACTTTGGACTAGCCTCCAGGACATGCAAGGAGGCAGGGAGGATACTACAGCAGTTGAGCTGGGGGGGGGGTAGGCTGGGCAACTGGCTGGGGAAACAGATGGAGGCAAGGAGGGCAGGCAAACCATAAATCTGCAAGCTGACATCTCCATCCAGTATGGGGAGGGGCTCAGCTGTGTGACAGGCTGAGCCGGCATGGAGAAGAGGCTGCGGGCCACTTGAAATTTGAAAACGGGCCACATTTGGCCCCCGGGTCTGACTTTGGACATGCCTGCCCTAAACGGTTTGGGACCTCCGTATCTGACGGAACGGCTCCTCCCAGGAAGAACTGCCAGGATCACTTGTTCAAGCCAGACGGGCTATTTACAGGTGCCAATCCCGAGGGAGGCACGAAAAGTGGCAACCAGCAACCGGGCCATCTCAGTGGTTGCACCCCAGTTGTGGAACAAGGTGCCATAAGAGATTCGCCTGCCACCCTCGCTGCAACCCTTTACGAAATTACTGAAAGCCTGGCTTCATTGGTTGGCCTTCCCTGATCATTCCATTCCAACTTGTTAATATAAATAAGACGCTACTCTTCTTTTCCACCTTATGATAATTCTTTATTAGCTCTTTTGCTTTTCATTTGTATTTTATTTTAAATTACTGAATGTTTTTGATTTATTTGTGCTTACTTGCCCTCGTTTGGTTCATGTTATGTTGATTTTGATTGACTAGTTTGTTTATTTACTATTTTAAGTTGCATAATGCATGTTATTGTAATTTGTTTATGTTTGTAAACTGCCCAGAGTAGCTCTCTGCTAGATGGTTTCAGTATATAAATCGAATGATGAATAAAATAATTCCCAGGAAGCAAACATTCACATTAAGCAAACACGTGAGGTTTGTCATTCTCACACCCATCTTTGGGGTCCGTTGGGTCACCATAATTGGCGTACACCAATGCCAACCATTGATTTAGGAATGCAGCAGAAACCACATTGGGTGCACACCCAGGAGACGCTCCCACACTCCCCCTGTCCAGTGGAGGTTTTCTGAAGACATATTATACTAGGGCAGGTGGGGGAGGGGTATCTCTTTCCTCCTCAAGACTAAACCTTCAGCCCGCTGCAGTTTCGCATTTCAGAGGCCTCATCCAGATTATTGCACTCACATCTGGACACCACATTTTAAGAAGGATGCCAAGAAACTGGGATGGGTTCAGAAAGGATGATCAGGGGCCTGGAGACCAAATCCTCAGAGGAAAGACTGAAAGTACTGGGCATGTTTAGCAGATTGAGAGGAGTTGGAATAGCACTTCTCATATACTTGAAAGGTAGTCCTACAGAGTTGGTAAAGGATTTGTTCTCCATCATCCCAGAGTGCTGGACCCTGTATTCTCGAAGGCTTTCACAGCTGTGATCTGATGGTTGTGGTGAGTTTTTTGGGCTGTTTGGCCATGTTCTGGAAGTTTTTATTCCTGACATTTCGCCAGACTCTGTGGCTGGCATCCTCAGAGGGCAAAGAGCTCAGGGAACTAGGAGTCCTCTCTGTGCTCTGGGGTATAGAGTGGGTGAGACTGGGGGTTTTAAAATTGTGGGAAAGGGGAAACTTGTCCTATGCAGGAGAATAGGTGTCAGTCATTGTATTGTGATGGAGGGATTAAGAAGTTTCACTGCAATCAAGGGTGGCAGTAATCCTCTGTAGTTGATGATGTAGTAAATATACATTGTTGATGACATCTATTATATATTAAGTCAGCTAAAATATATTCTAAGTTGTTTATTAAATATTAGGATTGAGTACATTGTTAAGATCAGAGGGGCTAGTACAATATTGTACTTTGCTATCTCTATCTTTGGTATTAGATGGAAATAGATGTGAGCAAAGATAGGTAGAGTATGAATGGGATAAAAAGGAAATTAAGTATGAAAGTATGTTTTTTAAGTTGGGAAATGAAATATGAATTACACTGGGCTGAAATGTGAATTACACTGGGCTGAAAATTGTGCTTGAATTGAAATAGGAGACAAGCAACATATTTGTTTTATTTTGTTTAGTTTACAAAATAAATAAAATTAATTAACACATCGATCTAGTTATTCTGTATTTGGTGATTCAGCGCAAACACTGGCAAAGGGGAATTTGCTGCACTGATGTGTCATCAATCGGCAGGACTCAGGGCTCATTTCAGCTGCATGCGCCTGTGAGCTGCCACTCCACTGCCCTGTTTACATCTATCAAGAGAGCATTTGTCAAAGAGGCAGAAATATTGGGCGTTTTCCCTGCCAAGTGCTGCTCATTTTGACAGAAATATTTGGATTCTGCCAACATCCACACAATATGTGGAAAAGGCCAATATCGCCCATGGATTCACATGAGAAGCCTTCGCTCAAATCATTCTTTGATGGCTTTTCAGAAATGGGATGGAGAGTGGAGCCATGATAGTGGAAAACTCAGAGTGAATCTGACCGAACGCAGGCTAGGGCACCTAGGAAGGCCTACTCCATAGCAGTGGTGGCAGTAACGAGTGACATCTTGGTATCTGGCCTGGATGCTTTCAAAAGCGGATTGGACAGATTCCTGGAGGAAAAGTCCATCACAGGTGACAAACCATGATGCAGATGTGTCGTCTTCCAGGCTTAAAAACAGGGTACTTCAAGGGCCAGATGCAGGGGAGTGGGATCAGGAGATAGATATCTAGTCTCTTGTGCTCCCAGAGGCATCTGGTGGGGCCACTGTGAGATACAGGAAGCTGGACTAGATGGGCCTTTGGCCTGATCCGGCAGGGCTCTTCTTATGTTCCTATCTTCATTGCCACCATTGCATCTGCACAGAGTTGCCCAGTGGTGCCCTTCTAAGTGGTCAGTGGCCTTCCATGTGATCATAACCCACAGGATGATAGTGCTAATCCCTCGATAGCTCGCTGTGAAAATTTCACACAACTTTTTGTGGGCAGAGTCATTCAGATCCACTCTAACCTGGATACTGCTGTTGGTCCAGGTCCTACAGATGTAACTACTGCTCCTGCTTGTCAGGTGTTGATTGATACGTTTCATTTTTTACCGCCAGATTTATTTATTTATTTAAAGGCTTATATCCCGCCCATCTTCCCTGGTGGGAACTCTGGGCGGCTAACAATGTTAAAAACACAAAAATAAGTAAAAGAACCTCCGAGCGAGAAGCAATGGAGGGCAAGATGGCGGCAATAGATAGGGACGACGGGGGAAAAAAAGAAAAAAATCTAACTGATAAGGTCACCACAGGCCTCTTTAAAGAGGAAGGTCTTTATGCTATGGACAGGACACTTGCACCCATTTCTTGAGAGGTCCGATCTGACTATGGTGATACATGCCCTGGTTACATCTCAACTGGATTACTGCATTACACTCTACGTGGGGCTGCCTTTGGGAATTGTTTGGAAACTTCAGAGGGTCCAAAAGTAACATTGCCTGCCCATCCATTTCCCGGGCTGGTTTTAACCTCTAAAGCCCCAAATGGCCTGGACCCAAGCCATCTAAAAGACCTCAGCTCCCACTATGAACCTAGAATCATAGCATTGGAAGAGGCCTCCAGGGCCATCCAGTCCAACCCTCTGCCATGCAGGAACCCCCATCACAGGACTCCCGAGAGATGGCCATCCAGCCAATGCTTAGAAACCTCCCAAGAAGGAGACTCCACCACCCTCCTTTGTGGCAGTATGCTTATATGAGGTATTAAAAACATCACAGGAGGCCTTCTCAGGTGCACTGTTGTCAGGCTGGCCGACCTGTAGTTCTCCAGTTCCTCTTTCTTGACCGTGTTGAAGATCGGGCAATGTTTGCCCTCCCCCACACATCTGAGACTTTTGATAGCAGAAGGTGGGCAAGGTAACTTAGTGCCCTTAGTGCCAGGCATGGTGGACCACAAATTGAACATGAGTCAGCAGTGTGATGCGACAGCCAGGAAAGCCAATGCAATTCTTGGTTGCATCAACAGAAGCATCGTGTCTAGATCAAGGGAAGTGATAGTACCACTCTATTCTGCTGTGGTCAGACCCCACCTGGAGTCCTGTGTCCAGTTCTGTGCGCATCAATTTAAAAAGGATGTTGACAACCTCAGGTGGGTCCAGAGGAGGGCGACCAGGATGGTTAAAGGTCTAGAAGAAATGTCTTATGAGGAATGACTTAGGGAACTGGGAGTGTTTAGCCTTTCAAAAAGAAGACTGAGAAGGGATATGATAGCTATGTTTAAATATTTGGAAGGATGTCATATTGAAGTGGGAACAGGTTTGTTTTCCATGGCTTCAGAGACTAGGACTCGGTGCCATGGTTTCAAACTACAGGAAAAAAGATTCCATTTGAACATCAGGAAGAACTTCATGACGGTTAGAGCTCTTTAGCAGTGGAAGATGCTGCCACAAAGGAAGGTGGTGGAGTCTCCTTCTTTGGAGGGTTTTAAGCAGAGGCTGGATGGCCATCTGTCGAGAATACTGTGATGGGGGTTCCTGCGTGTCAGGGGGTTGGACTGGATGGCCCTTGAGGTCTTTTCCAACTCTATTATTCCCCTCAGCCACCATCCCAAGGACCAATTCACACACACGAGAGAGAGAGAGAGAGAGAGAGAGAGAGAGAGAGAGAGAGAGAGAGAGAGAGAGAGAGAGAGAGAGAGAGAGAGAGACCTGGTTCTCCTTACTGTTCATAAAGACAATTGATGATAACCACTCCAGTTTCACCACTTCACAGCCAAGGCAACTGTGTTGAATATACCATATTTACCCATCTATAAGACGCTCCCATGTATAAGATGACCCCCATTTTTCCACCCCAAAATTAGTTTTGTAATCGTGTGACTCTCTCCTTGGCTTACTTCCATGTATAAGATGAGGGTATTGGTCTAACAATTGTAGATGAAAATATAGTCTTACACACGGGAAAATACTGTATTTTTCTAGCATGTGAATCAACTCAGCCTTCAGATCAGGAGAGGGAGTGAAAATAATAATCATGCATACTGGGATTCTAAAACAGTGCAGCTGCCGAAATGAAAACAAAACAGGCGGCAAGGTGGGAGCGTTCCAGATTCTCCACCTCCTGGAGGCGTTAAAAAGAGGTTGCGGAGGAGGTGAGAGGTTTTGGAGACAGGAGGGGAGACGGCAGCACCTGGTGCTCAGGAGAAGGAGGGTGAACAGATTCCTTCAGGAGACTGGCTCTCAGTCATAAACATGCAAAATAATAATAATAAGAAGACGTCAAGAACTAAGAAAAGAGAGCGGGTGCACCGCGAGAGATACGTAAGTTGCAGAGTCATCCCAAATCTTTGGAGAGCTTGCTTAGAATCATAGAATCATAGAATCATAGAGCTGGAACAGATCTCAAGGGCCATCCAGTCCAACCCCCTGCCATGCAGGAACCCCCATCCAGCCTCTGCTTAAAAACCTCCCAAGAAAGAGACTCCACCACCCTCCTTTGTGACAGCATATTATTCCACTGCAGAACAGCTCTAACTGTCAGGAAGTTCTTCCTGATGTTCAAATGGAATCTCTTTTCCTGTAGTTTGAAACCATTGCCCCGAGTCCTAGTCTCTGAAGCCATGGAAAACAAACCAGTCCCCTCTTCAATATGACATCCTTTCAAATATTTAAACATAGCTATCATATCCCTCAGATATGCCTCAGTCTGGAATATCTTATAAATGGGGCACATTTCTACTTTTGTGTCCCAGTTGATCAGTGAGGCTACAAAATAAAACAGGCTGAACTGTGCTTTCATCATTGTAAGGCTAATTACACTGCTGACAATGAGGCCTGTAATAAGACTTCCTGGGGTAGGAACTGGCAAGCCACCCCGGTATCCCTGCCAAGAACATCCCATGGTCAGAAACAAAAGGCTAAAAGATATGACGCTGGAAGATGAGCCCCTCAGGTCGGAAGGTGTCCAACATGCTACTGAGGAAGAGCGGAGGACAAGTACAAGTAGCTCCAGAGCTAATGAAGTGGCTGGGCCAAAGCCGAAAGGACGCTCAGCTGCAGACGTGCCTGGAAGAGAAAGGAAAGTCCAATGCTGCAAAGAAATATACTGCATAGGAACTTGGAATGTGAGATCTATGAACCAGGGTAAGCTGGATGTGGTCAAACGTGAGATGGAAAGAATAAACATTGACATCCTGGGTATCAGTGAACTTAAATGGACAGGAATGGGTGAATTCAGTTCAGATGACTATCACATCTACTACTGTGGGCAAGAATCCCAAAGAAGAAATGGAGTAGCCTTCATAGTCAACAATAGAGTGAGAAAAGCAGTGCTGGGATACAACCTAAAAAATGATAGAATGATCTCGGTCGATTCCAAGGCAGCCCTTTGAACATCACAGTAATCCAAGTTTATGCACCAACTACCAGTGCTGAAGAGTCTGAGATTGACCAATTTTACGAAGACTTACAAGAACTTCTAGAACTGACACCAAAGAAAGATGTTCTTCTCATCATAGGGGATTGGAATGCTAAAGTAGGGAGTCAAGTGATAAAAGGAATAACTGGCAAGTTTGGCCTTGGAGTTCCAAATGAAGCAGGGCAAAGGCTAATTGAATTTTGTCAAGAGAACAAGCTGGTCATTGCAAACACTCTTTTCCAACAACACAAAAGGCGACTCTACACATGGACATCACCAGATGGACAATACCGAATCAGATTGACTATGTTCTCTGCAGCCAAAGATGGAGGAGCTCTATACAGTCAGCAAAAACAAGACCTGGTGCTGACTGTGGCTCAGATCATCAGCTTCTTATTTCAAAATTCAAACTTAAACTGAAGAAAGTAGGGAAGATCACTGGGCCAGTTAGGTATAACCTAAGTCAAATCCCATATGAATACACAGTGGAAGTGAAGAATAGATTCAAGGAACTAGATTTGGTGGACAGAACACCTGAAGAATTATGGATGGAGGCTTGTAACATTGTACAGGAGGCTGCAATGAAAAATATTCCAAAGAAAAGAAAATGCAAGAAAGCAAAGTGGTTGTCCAACGAGGCCCTACAAATAGCGGAGGAGAGAAGGGATGCAAAATGCAAGGGAGAAAGGGAAAGATACAGAAAATTGAATGCAGACTTCCAAAGAATAGCAAGGAGAGACAGGGCGGCCTTCTTGAATGAACAGTGCAAAGAAATAGAGGAAAACAACAGAAAAGGAAAAACCAGAGATCTGTTCAAGAAAATTGGAGATATTAAAGGGGTATTTCGTGCAAAGATGGATATGATAAAGGACAAAAATGGTAGGGACCTAACTGAAGCAGAAGAGATCAAGAAGAGATGGCAAGAATATACAGAAGAATTATATCGGAAAGATCTGGATGTCCCTGATAACCAAGATAGCGTAATTGCTGACTTGGAGCCAGACATCCTGGAAAGTGAAGTCAAGTGGGCCTTAGAAAGCATTGCAAACAACAAGGCCAGTGGAGGTGACGGCATTCCAATTGAACTCTTTAAAATCTTAAAAGAGGATGCTGTAAAGGTGCTGCATAAGATATGCCAGCAAATTTGGAAAACCCAGCAGTGGCCAGAGGACTGGAAAAGATCGGTCTACATCCCAATCCCAAAGAAAGGAAATGCCAAAGAATGCTCCAACTATCGCACAATTGCACTCATTTCACATCCTAGCAAGGTTATGCTCAAAATTCTACAAGGCAGGCTTCAGCAGTATGTGGAAAGAGAACTTCCAGAACTACAAGCTGGATTTCGAAGGGGCAGAGGAACTAGAGATCAAATCGCCAACATGCGCTGGATTATGGAGAAAGCCAGAGAGTTCCAGAAAAACATCTACTTCTGCTTCATTGACTATGCCAAAGCCTTCGACTGTGTAGACCACAACAAACTATGGCAAGTCCTTAAAAAAGGAATGGGAGTGCCTGACCACCTTATCTGTCTCCTAAGAAATCTATATGTGGAACAAGCAGCAACCGTCAGAACTGGATATGGAACAACTGACTGGTTTAGAATTGGGAAAGGAGTACGACAAGGCTGTATACTGTCACCTTGCCTATTTAACTTATATGCAGAGTACATCATGAGAAAGGCCGGTCTGGATGAATCACAAGCCGGAATTAAGATTGCCGGACGAAATATCAACAACCTCAGATACGCAGATGATACTACTCTAATAGCAGAGAGTGAGGAAGAATTAAAGAACCTCTTAATGAGGGTGAAAGAGGAGAGTGGAAAAAATGGGCTGAAGCTCAACATCAAAAAAACTAAGATCATGGCCACTGGTCCCATCACCTCCTGGCAAATAGAAGGGGAAGAAATGGAGGCAGTGACAGAGTTTATTTTCTTGGGCTCCTTGATCACTTCAGATGGCGACTGCAGCAATGAAATAAAAAGACGCCTGCTTCTTGGGAGGAAAGCAATGGCAAACCTAGATAGCATACTAAAGAGCAGAGACATCAGTTTGCCAACTAAGGTCAGGATGGTTAAAGCTATGGTTTTTCCAGTAGTGATGTATGGAAGTGAGAGCTGGACTATAAAGAAGGCTGAAGAATTGATGCTTTTGAGCTGTGGTGCTGGAGGAGAGTCTTGAGAGTCCCCTGGACTACAAAGAGATCAAACCTATCCATTCTGAAAGAAATCAACCCCGAATGTTCACTGGAAGGACAGATTTTGAAGCTGAGGCTCCAGTACTTTGGCCACCTCATGAGAAGAGAGGACTCCCTGGAAAAGTCCCTGATGCTGGGAAAAATCGAAGGCAAAAGGAAAAGAGGACGACAGAGAATGAGATGGTTGGACAGTGTCATCGATGCAACCAAAATGAATTTGACAAAACTCCGGGAGGCAGTGGAGGATAGGAAGGCCTGGCGAGCTCTGGTCCATGGGGTCACGAAGAGTCGGACACGACTGAACGACTGAACAACAACAACAATCATATCCCCTCTCAGTCTTCTTTTTGTAAGGCTAAACATTCCCAGTTCCCTAGGCTGTTCCTCATAAGACATTTCCTCCAGACCCTCAACCATCCTGGTCGCCCTCCTCTGTACCCGCTCGAAGTTGTCAACTCCAATGCCCAAGTTCCCCAGCCAGCATGGGCACTGGCCAAGGGGATTTTATCGGTGTTAACAGGTAGCATTTCCCGGCCATGTTAAAATATTAATTTTAATGAACATTTAAAGGTATGGAGAGGCATTTTGAAAAGAATGTTTCAGATTTGGTGGCATTCTCTTATCAACTGTATTCTTCCTCCAAAAAAGTTACAAAAGGAAGAAGCAGAGCAAAATGGATGTAACCCTGTGCTTATTTTATTTCAGGACAAAAATAATAATCAAATACAGTACAGTGGAACCTCGTATAACAAACAGTTTGTATAACATAAAATCTGTACAACATAAAAAATTCCAGAGATAGGGGAAATTTGCTTAACAGAATCGTCTATGGGCGAATATGTACAACATAAAAATGGTAGCGATTAGTGATTACTCTGCTTTCAATGCATTCCTATGGGAAATTTGTATAAAGGAAAGTTTGCTTAACAGAATTTCATTTGGAACTAATTAATTCCTTTATACAAGGTACTAGTGTATATGCTTCCCTTACTGGTCAAAGTTATAGGAATTATAGTGATTTTTAAAAAGTCGTTGGGAGCACTTTGGTTCTGTGCAAAAACAAACAAACTCCAAGTTGTAGAAGCAGGTTTTACACAGAAACAAAACTGGATTTTTTAAAATACAGGCCAGAATCGTATTGAGTTTTTATAAGCAAAACACAGAGGTTTGGGGTAGTTAACTAATGCTCAATAACAAGGCATCAGTTGTGTGACCTGGTTCACGTACCTCATCATTTGATCAGCATGTTAGTAGTGGTACAAACCAGGGATCTTATTAATTAGCCTCAAGTAGCATAGGAGTCTTCATTTACAAGTGTAGCAGGATTTGGGAAATAAATTTCTGGGTGTGAACTGTCTGTGTGTGTGTGTGTGTGTGTGTGTGTGTGTGTGTGTGTGTGCACAACACGCACACGTGTGTACTCCCTTACGGTACACAAGTCGAGTTCAAGGTTTTGACCCTGACCTACAAGGCTCTTTACGGTTTGGGATCCTGTGAATTGTCAGAGCATCTTTTCCCAAGATTATCCACCCATGCCCCCAGAATATCCCCATGCAAATGCTCTTGGGGAGAACATTAGGAAGAACTTCATGACAGTTAGAGCTGTTCGACAGTGGAATAATATGCTGCTACCAAGGAGGATGGTGGAGTCTCCTTCTTTGGAGGCTTTTAAGCAGAGGCTGGATGGCCATCTGTGTGTGGGGGTACTTTGATTGGGGGGGAGCTTCCTGCATGGCAGGGGGTTGGACTAGATGGCCCTTGAGGTCTCTTCCAACTTGATGATTCTATGATTCCTCCCGGGAGCCACACCAAAGGAGGCCAGAATATCCTGGTGCTTCTTGGCCCTTGCTTTGTGGGACGGACCCCTCCCTTCCCACTTTTCAGTGGTCGCAGAAGATGCTGCCTTTTAGAGAGGCTTTTGGGTGCAACCTCTAGTGTATTTTCTTTGCCTCATGCATGGAGCTTCTGATGCGTATATTTCACACTGTTTGGGATTTGAAGCTACTTCATTTTGCTGGTTTTGTTTATTTTCTGATGTTGCCATGGCCATTGTCACATTTTGTGAGCTTATTAAATTGTGAACCACCCAGAGGAGTGCTATGCACTAATGGGACAAGACATAAATGAAAGTCTTGAAAGACATAAATGCATGGAATACACTTCCATGTGAAATCCACCAGATTTGTTCCCCCTTAGCCTTTAAAAAAACATTAAACTTTGTTGCTTATTTCTTATTTGCATTTATGCAAACCGCGCAGAGTACCTTCTGGGAAATCAGTGTGGTCTAA
Source organism: Phrynocephalus forsythii (assembly GCA_029282475.1). Lineage (NCBI taxonomy): Eukaryota > Metazoa > Chordata > Lepidosauria > Squamata > Agamidae > Phrynocephalus > Phrynocephalus forsythii. The sequence goes on along the minus strand of JAPFRF010000017.1, from coordinate 12,485,782 downwards.
AAATGCAATAAATAAATAAATAAATAAATAAATAAATAAATAAATAAATAAATAAATAAATAAATAGAAAACTAGACCAGGTGATACCTTAAGGCTACTAGTGGAATAATAAATAGTTGCTAAAATTGCGAGGACAACACCCTCTTCCTCAGAGCTGTACGTTGTGACAACTCACGGTTCCAACACTCTTACAAATCATTGCCGTGAATTACTTTGGAAAAACAAAAAGTAATAGGAATAGGGTCTGTGTATTGGTTTGTTCCTGCTTTTTCATTTTCATGACTTTTAAAAACTTCCCAACTCATCGGCTAAACTTGAACCCATCACAGATGGAGAGAAATAGTGGTGCATTTTCCCCAAAAGCTCCAGAGGGTGCAGTCAAGGAGAAAGTGATAGTAGAGGTCGAGGCACAAACTGGCAGTCTCCATGCCTCAGGGAGACATGACACACCAAGGACCTAGTGACCCCCTTCAGGCAAAGAAGGGACCAACCAGGCCCTGCATCAACCTCTGGATGTTCATGAAAGAGTGGTGTGCCAGAGCGGGCCAGCGCTCTTGAGAAGCAACTGGAGGGAGGATGCTTATCCATATCAAGTAGGACACCTTGACAAGCAGCTGCAGCAAGAGACAGTCATCTAAAATACTGGTGGTACAAGCCTGGGATTGACAGACTGACCAACCTAATAACACAAATGAAAGAAGGAAGGACTCACTTGATCTTCAAGCCAGCGAGCATGGTTTTGTCGATCCTGGAAAGAGATGGAAAAGAAGAAGAGCATTAAGCAGAGAGTGGTGGTTGTGATTTCGTGGGTATTGTTTTTATCTATCAACTCATGGCCTCTGAGTTATCCATGACGGATCAGGAAAGAGATCTTGGTGTGTTGGTGGACAGCTCCATGAAGGTGTCTCCCCAATGTGTGGCAGCGGTGAAGAAGGCCAATTCCATGCTAGGGATTATCAAAAAGGGGATTGAAAATAAAACAGCCAACATTATAATGCCATTATACAAAACAATAGTAAGGCTGCACCTGGAGTATTTTGTACAATTCTGGTCACCGCATCTCAAGAAAAACATAGTGGAACTGGGAAAGGTACAAACTAAAATGATTACTGGCCTGGGGCACCTCCCTTATGAGGAAAGGCTAAAACATTTGGGGCTCTTTAGTCTGGAAAAAGGCACCTGAGGGGGATATAATTGAGACAAAATAATGAGTACAAAATAATGCAGGGCATGAGTCAAGTCGATAGAGGGACACTTTTTTCCTCTCACAAAATACCAGAACTAGGGGACATACACTCAAATTGAAGGCTGGGAGAGTAAGAACAGACAAAAGAAAACATTTTTTCACCCTGCGTGTTGTTAGTCTGTGGAACTCCCTGCCACAAGAGGTGGTGATGGCATCTGGCCTGGATGCCTTCAGAAGGGGATTGGACAGATTCCTGGAGGAAAAGTCCATCCCAGGTGACAAACCATGATGGAGATGTGTCATCTTCAGGCTTAAAACCGGGGTCCTTCAAGGGCCAGATGCAAGGGAGTGGTATCAGGAGACAGATATCTAGTCTTGTGCCCCCAGACGCATCTGGTGGGGCCATTGTGAGATACAGGAAGCTGGACTAGATCGGCCTTTGGCCTGATCCGGCAGGGCTCTTCTTATGTTCTTATGTTCTTATTGTTCAGTTTCTTAAACAGCATCCGGAAGGCAGGCAGAGTCGACCTAACACCAAGGGTGGAGCATCCTAAACTTCTCAGCCTTACAGTTTCAAAGAAGAAAGCCATTTGGAGGTGTGGAGACTGTCTAAAAATTGTGTACATAATTTATTGTCACCCCTTGATACCATGACCCAGCAAATGAGATTTTTAGTGCCAAAAAAAAGTTCATGATTAACCAAGGTTTGCATCGAAACTAGGTTTGCACACAAACGAGATCTACTAGAATAGAGGTGGTATAGAGGTCATGTGCAAGCCAGTAAACTTCATGTCCTGGGCCCAGATCAGTGAGCTTTCTACATAAAAGTGGGATCCAGAATTAAAGGGGATTCAGGATTTTCAGCTGCAGGGCTAAACTACACACTGGGAACAAACCAAGACAAAAAATAAAAATAAAAAAAGGTTGCAAAGGGGCTAAAAGGTCCGAGAATCCATGTGGAAAAGTGGTGTTGAGTAAATATGATGGAAACATCATTTGGATGTTATGGAAATTTTTGTTATTGGGAACTTATACAATAAATGCTGTTTAGGCTATTTAAATTCTTGTTACTGAATTTAAGTTAGTTTAATTTGGAGTCCTTTGGCATATTTCTTCCGTATTTTATTGCATTGTGAAATGCTCAGAGGTGTGTGTGTGTGTGTGTGTGTGTGTGTGTGTGTGTGTGTGTGTGTGTGTGTGTGTGTGTGTGTGTGTGTAAATAGACAAATGACATGGGGTGTCCAAATGATTCTTGGTATTAAGACTCCTACAGGCTCAGAAGCTGGGAGTATCAAGAAACTCCTTTAAAATTTTTATTACAAGGAAATAAGAAAAAACAGAGAAATAAAGCAATTATATAGAAATATACCAAGGTAATCCACAATATAAAAAAACAAAAAAACAAAAAAACACACAAACATAACCTACATCAGCTTCAACAAACCACTTTGGGTAATGCAAATGAAAAAGCGGTACACAAACTGAAATAAATAAATAGTAAAATGACAAACATTGCTCAGTTTCTGTATCCATCGTTGGCACCAATCAAGATATATTTCCTTCACAAATCAATGATTATATAATGTCCCATATTTCTTCAAAAAAGACATTATCTTATTTGAGTAATCAGTCCTACCCTTTCCATAATACAAAGTCCAAAAAAAATATGTCTTACTTAGATCAACAAAAGTATTGTCCTTTAACCACCCCTTTTCTAACTTTATATTACATTAATTACCAATTTCAAAATTTGATTGTACCATTTACTTAACTGAAATATACGATTCGTTTTCCAATTATTATTTTTGGAATCACTAATCAGACTGCCATCACCATATTCATGGTTAACTCCTTCATTACCCAACCCCACTGCTCTTAATTAAAAATAGATAATGCAAGTATTATCTAGCATAATTTTGCAATTTCCCCCATTTCTTTAAATACCAGCTTCCAGAACTTCAATAGTGATTCACATTCCCACCACATATGGAAATAAGTACCTACATCTTCAACATTATATAGAAAGAATATCTTCTCTCACTTCCATTCATTTTTCTCCATATATCTATTAGATCCCTTTTATCATTTTGCTTAATATTATACTGTTGCTTCTTCTGTCTCCTTTTGAAGTGGTACATTCATCCATTTCATTTTCTAGGACATATTAAAATATCCTGCCATTATAAGAAGCCACTCTAATGACCAGCAGTCACTTCTTCCGTGTGTTTGCCAGATAACTTTTTAGCTCTTTGCCATTGCATGAAAAGGTAGCAGAGTTCATCCATGGGATATGCTGGTCTTTTAAAGTTTGCAGCCTCCAGCCCAAGGTTCCAGCCCTCATGGTTCCCCTGACATGTGAAGGGTGGGTTCAACAGAAGAGATCTGTGGAGGTGCTGCTCCACTCCACTTTCTGCAAACCCATGGTCACCTCAGAGACGCATGCATCCCCTAATTCAGTTTGTTTTACATACCCAGCAAGATAATTGCCTAATTTTAAACAGAGTCAGTTTAAAAAGCTGTGATGAATTTTTCGGGCTGTTTGGCTGTGTTCTGGAAGTTTATCTTCCTGACATTTTGCCAGACTCTGTGGCCAGCATCCTCAGAGGGCAAGGAGCTTAGGGAACTATGAGTTCTCTCTATGCTCTGGGGCAGTGTTCCCCAACCCCCGGGCCGCGGACCGGTGCCGGTCCGTGGATGAATCAGCACCGGGCCGCCGCCGCGCCACCCCCCAGCACCGCCCCCCGCCGCGCGAAAAAGCAAACCCCCGCCGCCGCGACCCCCCCAATCGTCCCGCCCCGCCGCCCCCTGCAATCGTCCCTGTTTGGGCCGCAATCCCCCTGCAATCGCTGCCGCCGCCGCGACCCCCCAATTCTGCCACCACGACCCCCAAAAAGTTTCGTCCCGCCCCGCCGCCCCCAATCCCGCCGCCGCCCGACCCCCGCAATCGCCCCCTCCCGCCCGCCGCGACCCGCGCCGCCGCTCTGTGGCCAGCATCCCCCCATCCGCCGCCGCCGCCACGACCCCCGCAATCGCCCGTCCCGCCCGCCGCTCGACCCCCGCCACCGCAATCCCCCAAATCCCCCGCCGCCGCTGCGACCCCCGGAACTCGCCCCGCGCGCGACCGCAATCCCCCCCGTCCCCGCCGCCGCCACAACCCCCGCCCGCCGTCCCGCTGCGCCCGACCTCCCACCGCCCGCCGCCCCCCCCCGCCCCCATCCCCCATCCCGCCGCCGCGACTAGTCCCACCATCGCCGCTGCTGCGACTCATAATTGCCCCCGCCCCGCCAGAAAGAAAGAAAGTAAGTAAGGAGGGAGGGAGGGGGAAAGAAAGAAAGAAAGAAAGAAAGAAAGAAAGAAAGAAAGAAAGAAAGAAAGAAAGAAAGAAAGAAAGAAAGAAAGAAAGAAAAATAGTTGAAGAATGAGATCGGAGGAAAAGTAAAAGAGGAAGATTTAAGAAAGAAGGCAGAAAGGAAGAAGAAAAAGAAAGAAAGAAAGAAAGAAAGAAAGAAAGAAAGAAAGAAAGAAAGAAAGAAAGAAAGAAAGAAAATGAGGAAGGAAGGAAAGAAAGAAGGAAGGAGGTAGAGTAGGAGGGAAGGAAGGAAGGAAAGAGAGGGAGGGAGAGGGAGAGAAATAAAGAAAAAAGAAAGAAGGGAGAGGGAGGGAGAGAAAGAAAGAAAGAAGGGAGAGAAAGAGGAAGGAAGGAAGGAAGGAAGGAGAGTGGGAGGAAGGAAAGAAAGAGGGAGGAAGGGAGAGAGAGAAAGAAAAGAAAGAAGGGAGGGGGAGAAAGAAAGAAAGAAAGAAAGAAAGAAAGAAAGAAAGAAAGAAAGTAAGGAGGGAGGGAGGGAGGCCTCATGTCAAGGAAGGGCAAAGGGTCCCAAGACCTCACGGCAGCTGGGTAGCCCCCGGGAGAAAAATGCGAGGAAGTAAAAACAGTGTTTACTTGCAGCGATGCCAAGGACTCATCGCACAACACTGGCTCTTCGGCTTGAGTACGGAGATGAGCACCGCCCCCTAGAGTGGGAAACGACTTAGCTGTTCAGCGGCCGTTTACATTTTTATCTTATTAAATCAAAACAAGCGGGCCAGGGAAAAATTATCAAGCATTTACCGGTCCACGGTGATAAAAAGGTTGGGGAGCACTGCTCTGGGGTATAGAGTGAGTGAGACTGGGGGGTTTTAAAGTTGTGGGAAAGGGAAAACTTGTCCTACGTAGAAGAAAAGGTGTGAGTCATTGTATTGTGATGGAGAGATTAAGAAGTTTCACTGCAATCAGGTGTGGCAGCGATCCTTCTCTGTAGTTGATGGGTGTCATTAGCTGTTCTGTTGTGAGAACTGATCACTGGTGTTTGTGGCTGAGTGGGAATAATTGAACTTTGATCTTTCGCAGCCTGTAGTTTTCAGTACTGGAAGCCAGGCTTTGTTTTGATTTTTAGACTTTCTTCTTTTCTGTTGAAAATGTGCTTGTGTTCCTGGATTCCCTGTGTAGTCTGACATAGTGATTGTTAGTGTTGTCCAGTACATCTGTGTCCTGGAAGAGGATTTCATGTCCAGTATGTTTCAGGGTGTGTTCAGCTACTGCTGATTTTTCTGGTTGTTTTAGTCTGCAGTGCCTTTCATGTTCTTTGATTCTGCTCTGGATGCTGAGCTTTGTGGTCCCAGTATATACCTGGTCACAAGTACAGGGTATCCGGTATACTCCTGCAGTGGCAAGTGGGTTCCTTTTGTCCTTTGCTGACCGTAACATCTGTTGTATTTTTGTGGTGGGTCTAAATACTGTTTGTAGGTTGTGTTTTTTCAACACTTTGTCCATGTGGTCCATGATTCCTTTTATGTATAGTTTTTACATCAGAGTTGGGCAGACAGTCAACCTGGAGTTGACCCTAGATCTCTTAGTGACTTGTGGTCAATCAGAAATAATTTCTGGTCCATCAGTAACAATTTCTGACTTCCCTGCCATTTGCAGGGGCTCATAAGCAGGTGAAGACATCTGCTTGGGAATCCCCTGAAGCAAATAGTGAGCCACTGTGTTTGACAGAATGCTGGACTGGATGGGCCGTGGCCTGCTCCAGCAAGGCTGCTCTTAGGTTCTTAGGTTTAACTGTGGAACAATAACCATGGGTTGTCAAGTCAATTATGAGATATGGTGAGCTTTTTAGAGTTTTCCAGGTACAGAATACTCAGAAGTGTTTGTCCCTTCCTTTCTTCTGTGGGTAGGGTTCCCTGGGACTGGGCAGCTGGCCCAAGGCCACCCAGGCGGGCTCTGCTTACAGGAGGCACAGTGAGGAATCAACCGCTCAACCTCTGGATCCACAGCCAGAGCACTAGCAGCTGTAAAAGGACTTTTCTCCTGTCCTAGATTATGGTGCAGAAATGATGCAAGTTTAAAGAGGAACAGTCCTGGGGGTTTTTTTTGGTGTTTTTTTTTTTTTTTTGGTCCGGAGGGGGTGTGGGAGGGGTGGGCGTTTGAGTTGCGCCAGTGGTTTTTTATACAGTGACATGTGATGTATGATAACTATGACAATAAAAATGACAATGACATATGATAACTATGTTTAAATATTTGAAAGGATGTCATATTGAAGAGGGAACAGGTTTGTTTTCCATGGCTTCGTTCAGAGACTAGGACTCGGGGCAATGGTTTCAAACTACAGGAAAAAAGATTCCATTTGAACATCAGGAAGAACTTCATGACGGTTAGACCTCTTTAGCAGTGGAAGATGCTGCCACAAAGGAGGGCAGTGGAGTCTCCTTCTTTGGAGGGTTTTAAGCAGAGGCTGGATGGCCATCTGTCGAGAATACTGTGATGGGGGTTCCTGCATGGCAGGGGGTTGGACTGGATGGCCCTTGAGGTCTCTTCCAACTCTAGGATTCTATGATTCTATGACTCCAAGTTGACTCCATCCCAGGACTGTGGAGTATCATTCCCTCCTGGTGCTCAAATTCATAGGATCCTGAGTTTCCCATTTCTTCATTATTTTACCCACGCACTGCAGACTAAACATTGGGGCAGGGGGGGAGGAGAAAGAGAGAAAGCAAAACTAGATCTCAGCCCTGATTTTGCAGAAGTACACACCTCCTGCCGGCCTGGGTTGGAAGGCAGCTTGCTGGAAATATTTATAGAGCGGTGTTTCAGCTTGGATTTCATAACGGTGAAACTAGGGGGCTGGAAAGGAGAAGCAGAAGGCACATTGCTGCTGAACGGTGTCCGCTTCAGCCAAGAAAATCCGGAACATACTAAAGGGAATTGGACTTTCACTCTGACAGAGCATGTGGGAAGTGTTCTCGTCAGAGCAGTTTTGTTGGTTTACTGCAGCTAAGCCCATCAAGACTCTTGTCGTATTTCAAAGACCAGCAATTGGTTTGGGATATGTTTTTGTAGACTTTTGCCCATGTCTTTCGAAAAATCAGGCCACCTGAACTTCATTCTGAATTATCATTGGGGAAGTTTCAAGGCACAAGGAAGCAGTTTCAGGTGCCCCAGAAGTCCACAAAAAACTTATGCCATATAAAATGAGTTAGTCTTTAAAATGAGTTAGAAGGGAAGTCAAAGATGGACAGCCTCCAGAAGTCTGGAGTGGGCGGGGGGAGAGAAGCACACAAAATTCCATGCTATGATTTTATTTCTTTATAAATCAACCAAGAAACCAAGACACATGGAAACCAAGCCAAACGAGGAAAGACAGAAAGAACTGGGCATCTTTAGCCTTGAGGAAAGGAGGAAAGGCACTGTATGATAGCACTCTTCAATTCCTTAAAAGGTAGTATGCAAAGGTGGGCCAAGGTCTGTTCTCAATCATCCCAGAGGGCAGGACGCATAAGAATGGGTTCAGCTTACAGGAAGCCAGATTTAGGCTGAATAGCAGGAAAAATCTCTTAACTGTTAGAGCAGTACGATAACGGAACCCATAACCTCCAATGACCTCTCTAATGCTGGAGGTATCCAAGAGAAAACTGGACAATCATCTGTCAGATTTTCTTTGATGTGGATTCCTTGTGTCAGGGGTTGGACAAACTATCTATCTATCTATCTATCTATCTATCTATCTATCTATCTATCTATCTATCTATCTATCTACCTACCTACCTACCTACCTACCTACCTACCTACCTACAGTGGTAACTTGTATAAAGGAACTAATTCGTTCCAAATGAAATTATGTTAAGCAAATTTTCCTTTATACAAATTCCCATAAGAATGCCTTGAAAACAGAGTGATCCCATTTTTATGTTGTACAGATTTGCCCCATAGACCATTATGTTAAGCAAATTTCCCCTATCTCTGGAATGTTTATGTTGTACAAATTTTATGTTATACAAACCGTTTGTTATACAGGGGTCCACTCTATCTATCTATCTATCTATATGTAAAGGTACCCCCCATCCCCAAACATGCATGCTAGTTATGTCCGAGTCTAGGGGCGGTGCTCATCTCTGTTTCCAAGCCAAAGAGCCGGTGTTGTGCAAGTCTGTGGCCATGAGACCGGCATGGCTGATCGCATTTCTGTGCACGGAACACTCTTTACCTTCCTGCTTTTTATGGCAGTACCTATTTATCTACTTGCTTTTACATGCTTTCAAACTGCTAGGTTGGCAGGAGCTGGGGTGAATAGCAGGAGCTCGCTCCGCTCCGTGGCACCCGGGATTCAAACTGCCAAGCTGCCGACTTTGCAGCCGTTACTTTATAACACATACACGTCGTGTGCCTTAATTAGCTCTATGTCCGTTTTTGCACTCATTTCAAGGTTATGACCTAGAAAGCCCTTTAGAGTTTTAGGATCTTGATACGTGTCGGAACATCGCTCTGAGAAATGAGCTACCCTTCTTTCCAGTCCTCTGAGCCTGTGTTGCCAAATGTAGTAGCTACACCGGAGGAGAGGCTGAAAAGGGACCAGGCCTTTCTGGTGGTCAGCCAGAGGCTCTGGGATAGACAACCAGGCACCTTTCCATCTGTTCAGGACATGGGTGGGTGGGTGTATGTTTGGGGAAGCGGAGGGGATTATTCAAAGCTGCGTCCAACAACTGATTCTCCCAGATGCTGTTAATTTGTTTCCATAGGTCCATATTTCTGTATGATTTTTAGATCTATACTGTATTTGTAAATGGCCATATTGTTGGTTGGGCTTTGGTATGTGGGGTTTTATGGGGTTTTTGGTCCAGTCCTCAAGCCGGTCAAGATCTCTTTGAACGTTGTTCCTTTCTTCCAAGGTATTCCACCCAGTTTTGTGGGAGTTTGATCCAAACTAAAATAAGTTTGGGAGGGCCAACATTGTGATAAAAGTGTTGACTGCCCCTTGGAAAAGATGCACGAGGACTATTTAACTGGTTCTGCTTTCTGCTGCTAACTACATTCGTGCTTGCTTGCTTGCTACACTCATGTTTATGCTCTGTTAGTTATTTGATTGGTTTTGGCTAATTATGTTTAGTTAACATGCTTTGTATATGTTCTGTATACTCTTAGACATTTATTGCTGTTTACTTACACCATTTGGTCTTTTTATCATGTTGTAAATTGCCCAGAGTAGCCTTTGGGACAGATGCTGTGATATAGAAATCTAATAAACTGATAAATAAAATGAAATAAACAAACCACATCATTTTTTTTGCAGCTCACTAATCATTCTCAAAACCAGTTAAGTTTTTTCTGCAATCAATCAACTCATTTCTAGCTCTGATCAGCAGAAAGAGAGAGAGAGAGAGAGAGAGAGAGAGAGAAGAGAGAAGCTACTCGCCTGTGTCCCTGGGTCCATCCAGACCTAGGGACAAGGTCAATGGTAAGGCCCACCATTCAGCAAATGTCCAACGGAAAAAGGTGTGTTGCATTTAATGTGGGCAAAGAACTCCACCCAGATAAAAGTGATGCGGCTGGAGAAGCGAGATCGGGGAAGAGATTCAGGCAGCCACTTCCTTTCAAGTAAACACTTGGGGAGAGATGGGGCTTCCTGTGCAAAATAATGTTTACCAAGCAATGGAAGGCGTATCTTCACATTCACAATTAACCAGCTGGCTCACAGGTGCAAGGACATTTCCCACCTCTTACCACAGAGGGGAAGTGTGCAACCAGGCGGCCAACAGGGCAGCTCATTCTTTCAGTGAAAGATGATAGGAATAAAATTATTGTTTTCCCCAACCTTTTGGCTGCCTGCCACTTAGTTGACTAGATATGCATTTGGGAAGTCCTGCACAGGGTGTGAGGCTCTCTCGGGTCATTTCCCATTGCTTCCCAGAAGGACACCACACCAAGCTACAGGTGGCTAGAAAGGTGACGTGGTTTTTCTCCTGCCATCCACACTTCCTGGAGTGTCTTTGGAGAGACACGTGTCGCGAGGAAATCATCCCAGGAAGCGGGAAACAGCCGAAAAGTTGACAAGATGGGGCTTTATCAAAAGAAAAGGTTCAAAGTCAAGGAGAAATCTTGGCTTCAGGTTAAGTCAAACAAGGACCAACACCCTCCAAACCAATTAGGGTGAAGTGTGCAGGTCAGCAGGTTTGGGCAGATGAAACAGCTTCGTCGTAGGATTGCAGAGCTGGAGGGGACCCCGTGGGTCATCAAGCCCAGCCTCTCTCAAGGAGACACACTGGGGAATTGAACTCCCAACCTCTGACTCCGCAGCTCCAGAGACCTCAAACCACAGAGTGATCCAGAAGTCTGCCAGTGTGGAAGAACTCTTGGGTGGACTGTGGAAGAAACCACACATCAATGCTTGTCCCAATCAGCCCCGCTGGCCATCTTCCACCCTTGACCTTCTAAACCTGAAGTGTGTTTTTGTTTTGTGTTGTTTTTGTTAATTCCAAGGGCCACCAGTGGTGGGGGGAAGCTGCCCATTTTCACAGCAGGATTGAAATTCCAGCCTCATCCTCTCTGGTCAGCATGACGGTCCAAGTGCAGACAGAGGAATGGCTTCATCTCTAACTCAATTCTTCATTTCCCACCCTGTTTTCAGACCTGGACAACCTGCCTGTAATTACTTTCTTGTCTTTGGATCCTGTGGTCTCCACTCTTGGTCTCTTAACCCCCTGTATTATTATTTTTAATTAAAAGGGGTTTTAACCAGAGGTCCTTCCCTGTGGCCATTTCGTGACTCTGGCCGCAGATAATTCCAATGGGAGCTTCCCGCTGACTCTTTCATGGAAGCTCTTTCTCCAAAGGCTCCACTGGTAGAGACTGAGGATTGGGAAAGAAAAACAAGCCAAGCCTCCCACCCTCCATCAATTCCTCTCAACCTCCATAAATCCAGGATCTGCTATCACTAAAGGAAGCAGGATGGGGATTTTTTTTTTGCCTTTATTTCTTGGAAGGAGGGCTGAACCCACCCCCCAACTGTGGCTTCTTTGGGGATGACAAACCTTTCTCCACCCCATAGAAGGGTCCCATCACATATTCCACAGGTCCCACCTTAATCCTGTGAGGATTGTGAAGGATGGTCCAGAGCTTCATAAGATATATCCCCTTCCTTATTGACACTATCACTCTGGGCTCCTGGCCAGAACTGATCCAACACCTCTTGACCTCTAATAAACCTTAAGATATACTTTTGATGTTCTGTGTTGATTCTTAAGGTAAAGCTAAAGGTTTCCCTTGCACATGTGTGCTAGTTGTTTCCGACTCTAGGGGTGGTGCTCATCTCCGTATCCAAGCCAAAAAGCCAGTGTTGTGCAAGTCCATGGCCACGTGGCTAGCATGGCTGCAAGGAAACACTGTTTTACCTTCCTGCTTTTTATGGTGGTGTCTATTTATCTACTTGCATTGACATGCTTTTGAACTGCTAGGTTGGCAGGAGCTGGGATTATCAGCGGGAGCTCACTCTGCACCCGGGATTCGAACCGCTGAGCTGCCAACTTTGCAGCTGACAGTTTTCAGAAGCCTTAGTCCACTGAGCCACCACGCCCCTTACATCCCATCTAAAGGCAGCCTGCTTTTAAAGGGCGTTTATACACGACCCCTAAACTCCGGGGCAAATGGCTCCCAGCTCCGGAGATTAAAAATGTTTACCCACCAGCTCCGGAGTTAAGAGGAAATTAAGTGCGACCCCGCCCACTTTAGCGTGTCCCAGCGCAGTTTTCTTGTACCTGCTTTTTGGATGTGACAAATATTTGATCCGGTGTAAGAATAGTGAGTGCGGGGCTCTCCTGGCTTCTGTTTGTTCTTTTTTTGCGCCCCGCCCCTTTAAGAGATCTAAATGCTACCGGGAACAAAACGGAGGTAAACCGGCATTCTTTTCTTTCTTTTTTCTCCCTCCCTCAGGCAGCCAGCAACCAGGAAGTGCGGAGGGGGGTGGGGACAGAGGAAGAGCCACGAACCCCTAAGATCTCTGGTCCGAATTTAAGTGGCCAGCGGATCTTAGGGGTCGTGTAAAAAGGCCCAAAGATAACAAGAAACAATAAGATGTCATAGCTAGTTTGGACCAGACAGACTAAGCTTCTCTAAGGCAGTTTTCTGCATTCCTATACGTCACCTTTCCTCCCCACCCCCACCCCCACTCCAAGACCAGGGAAAAGCACAGCACCTTGTTAATATGTTATTATTCACTCAATACTTAAAGAAAAAGCTGCCTAGATGCCCTAAGCACAACCGATCTAGCCTGATCTCAGAAACTAAGCAGTGTCGCCCCTGGTTAGTACTTGGATGGAAGAACACCAGGGAATACCAGGTGCTGTCCAACCCCTTGCCATGCAGGAACCCCCAGCACAGTATTTCCAACAGGTGGCCATCCAGCCTTTGCTTAAAAACCTCCAAAGAAGGAGACTCCACCACCCTCCTTTATGGCAGCACTTTCCACTGCTGAGCAGCTCTAACTGTCAGGAAGTTCTTCCTAATGCTTAAATTGAATCTCTTTTCCTATACTTTGAAACCACTGCTCCAAGTCCTAGTCTCTGAAACCATGGAAAACAAGCCAGCCGCTCTTTGATATGACATCCTTTCAAATATTTAAACATGGCCATCATATCCCCTCTCAAGCTTCTTTTTTGTAAGGCTAAACATTCCCAGCTCCCTAAGACATTTGTTCCAGACCTGGTCGCCCTCCTCTGTACCCATTCGAGGTTGTCAACAGCCTTTTTAAATTGAGGTGCGCAGAACTGGACAGAGGACTCCAGGAGGGGTCTGACCACAGCAAATTTGCCACTGGAAGCACAGAACGGGCAGGATCATCACCCCTCTTGGAAGCAGCCCATCCTGCTCAGTTTTCCTAGTCCCTTTTCAAGGATCAAAACAAGACATACTGAGGCATCCTGAGGATCAGTCCACCTGGAATGCTAGATGTCCCTTTGGCTCAAGGGACTCGGAGTCTTCTTCAGCTTCAGTCCTTCCTGGAGGAGAAAACTCAAAACTGACATCCCTCAACCCCTAATGCCACAAAAGTGGAGGAGGAACGTGAGGCTGAGACAGGAGCATTTGGGAGCGCTTAGCACAGAAGGGTTCAGGACGACTGCCCCCTCCCAGGTCTCTCCCACTAGCCAAGTAGGCAAAGAAACACCCACCATCCGTAGCCTCCAAAGGACACGCTCCGCTTTCTCTGGAACATGGTCACTGCTTTGTCTCGCTTCCTCCGTTCTCTCTTGCGCTCTAGTCAGGTCACCCTCCACATCCTCCAGAAGGCAACTGTTTGTAAGTTCACACACGCCCAGGCAGAAGAAGAGGGAGACCCAACAGCCTCACTCTCGCCACGCTACCCATCGTTGTCCACGCCCTCCAGATCTTCGACGCCCTTCCGCAGGCGAGGGAAACCACATCGACCACTTCCTGCCCCAGACGGTCTGTGCAGCCCTAAGATTAAGCAGTGCAGGGGTCTCCCCTCCCCCCCCACACACACACCTCCCCACCCCGCGGGGAAACAATTGGGTCCTTTTCTATGTGCTTGTCCGTTCAGATCCCCAAAGACTGCACAGCCAAGGGAACCAGGTTCAAAGGTCCAATTTGAAATCCACCCGACCCAAGACCTTCACGTCTTTTAGTGCAACAGCGCTAGGGGTGTTCAACGGCTGTTAGAAACAGGCCAAATCCCCCCTCAATGACCACAATTTAAGGCGCTGAGAAGACTCTGGACCTCCATCATTCAAGACCCAGAATTCCCTGGCATGAACTATTACAATGGTACCTTGCATAAAGCAATTAATTCGTTCCAAATGAAATTATGTTAAGCAAATTTTCCTTTATACAAATTTCCTATAGGAATGCATTGAAAACAGAGTAATCCCTAATCACAACCATTTTTATGTTATACAGATTTGCCCCATAGGCGATTCTTTTAAGCAAATTTCCCCTATCTCCAGAATTTTTTATGTTGCACAGATGTTATGTTATACAAACAATTTGTTATACAAGGGTCCACTGTATATCAGTTTACGCTGACAATGTTCACATTCTCTCCCTCTTGCTGTCTTTCAATCCCCTCCCCTCCAGTTCTTGGGTCTGAATTGCATCCATAGCATTAAGAGACCCTGGAAACATTATTTTAGAGCAGCTACCATGATGTTGGCAGGAGACTATGAGCTTTGTAGTCCAAAAAAGTACCATTGATCAAATCCAACCCCATGTCATAGAACAGTGATGGCGAACCTATGGCACGGGTGCTAAAGGTGGCACTCGGAGCCCTTTGTGTGGGCACTTGACATCACCCTTTCATAGCTACTTGTATACAGGTTCAATTACTGTATTGGCACTTTGCAAAAAAATTAGTGGGTTTTGAATTGCAGTTTGGGCACTCAGTCTCATAAAATCATAGAATCAGACAAGTTGGAACGGACCTCAAGGGCCATCCAATCCAACCCCCTGCCATGCAGGAACCCCCATCACAGTGCTCCTGACCGATGGCCATCCAGCCTCTGCTTAAAACCTCCAAAGAAGAAGACTCTACCACTCTCCTTTTGGGCAGTATATTATTCCACTGCCAGGCAGCTCTAACTGTCATGAAGTTCTTCCTAATGTTCAAATGAAATCTCCTTTCTTGTAGTTTGAAACCGTTGCTCCGAGTCCTAGTCTCTGAATCCATGGAAAACAAGCCAGCACCCTGTTCAATATGACATCCTTGCAAATATTTAAACATGGCTAAATGTTCCCAGCTCCCTAAACCACCCCTCATAAGGGTTCCAGACCCTCAACCATCCTGGTCGCCCTCCTCTGTACCCGCGGTTATCAACATCCTTTTTAAATTGAGGTACACAGAACTGGATACAGGACTCCAGGTGGGGTCTGACCAGAGCAGAATAGAGTGGTACTATCACTCCATGCTTCTAGTCTCTGCTTTGTCTTCATGATCTGATGTGACTACAGGTCTTTGACTCAACGGCACCATGGTGACACCCTAGCTGGCCTCTGTGGCCTCAGACAGGAAGTGAGCAGAGATGGGCGAAAACATGGTTAATAACATGGCCCAAAGGTGTTGAAATTTAAATGGAGAATCAGGATTCTTAAAAGGGAAGGCAATACTCATTTGTAGCTTCAACTGGTATCTCATTTAAACCTAGTTCCTCACCTAAAATTGCTCCCTGGTTTGCTGATATGATTGAGACGTAAAAAATAATGCAGGGCATGAGTAAAGTGGATAGAGGGACGCTCTTCTCCCTCTCACAAAATACCAGATCTAGGGGACATATACTCAAACTGAGGGTTGGGAGAGTGAGAACAGACAAAAGAAAATAGTTTTTCACCCAGCGTGGATGCCTTCAAAAGGGGATTGGACAGATTCCTGGAGGAAAAATCCATCCCAGGTTACAAACCATGATGGAGATGTGTCATCTCCAGGCTTAAAACCGGGGTACGTCAAGAGCCAGATGCAGGGGAGTGGTATCAGGAGAAAGAGATCTACTCTCATGTGCTCCCAGATGCATTTGGTGGGGCCACTGTGAGATACAGGAAGCTGGACTAGATGGGCCGTTGGCCTGATCCAGCATGGCTCTTCTTAGGTTCTTATGCTGTGTTTGTTTCCCTTTCATTTTGCTGCCAAATATAACAAGGCTGAGGGTGCAGTTGGGTCTCGAATGCCCCCCATCACGCCAGAAATGGTTACTTTAAAGATCCTAGTGGTGCAGTGCTCACACTGTAGTGTTACAGTCTGGACTCTGCTCAAAACCTGAGTTCAATCCCAAAAGGCACAGGTAGCCAACTCAAGGTTGACTCAACCTTCCATGCTTCTGAGGTCAGTAACCTGAATACCCAGCTTGCTGAATTAAATAGTCTGCATAATTAAATATAAGCTGCTTAGAGACTGCTTTAAGTGCTCTGGAGTTGTACATGAGCCAAATACATTGCACAGTTCTAGCCCTTAGGAATGTGGAAATTGCTCCCATCCAGTTATCAAAAAAACCCTTCTTCACATACCTAAGATCTTATCCCTGCTTTCTGTTCTAGGAGCAGAAAAATCAGCTCCCCCCACCTCCGCTTGCTCTCTCTCCTTTAAGAGGAGAAAAGCAAAGGGCAAAGAAGGGACCCTGGTGTCAAAAGTCCATTTAGATGTCAATGGTGACCTTCAGTTCCTCATGTGAGGCCTTAAATTACCTACTGCAGCACAAATTGCGGCGGGGGGGGGATGCTCCATGTTTTCTTTGACAACACCACAAGCTCAACATCCCTCTACCCCTCCTTAATATGGCACAGAAGATCATTGGAGGCCCACTCCTCACATTGGAGGAATTACAGAGCTCCCACTGTTTTAAAAAAAAATACAGAACATTATAAGAGATACAGTAGGGCTCCCATATCCAGTGATTCATTAACCACTGATTCAGTTAACAATTCAGCAGCCGCAAAGCAAGCTACTGTCACAATTCAGATAAACAATTCTGTCACAATTCAGATAAACAATTCAGCAGCCGCAAAGCAAGCTACTGTCACAAAACAGCAATTGGGTGGTGATGGTGGTGGTTATATACTGTTTTCGTTATCCACGGGAAGGCCTGAAACCAATCCCCAGCGGATACCTGGGTCCTACTGTACTTCCCATCCTGGACACTCTCTGTTTGTACTGCTGCCATGAGGCAGATGGTACAGATCTATTAAAACAAGGACAAATAGATTTAGAAATAGTTTTTTAACCAACAGCAGTAACCATGTTAAATACAGCTAAAGTTTACGTTGATGAGAAACACCAGTGTCGAATGTGTAACATGCATATTGTATGGGGGGCCTGTGAACCTGTTGGGTGAAGAAGAATGCTGTGTGTGTATGTTTGTTTGTTTTTCAATTTGTAGTTTTTATGTATTGGGTACAAATGCTGTTAGGTGAGAAAGTGTAGGGTTGTGTGTGTGTATGTTTGGTTTTGTCTTAGGAATTTTATAACAGGTACAAGTGATGCTGGGTGAGAGAATGTAGGAGTATGTATATGGATGCTTGTTTTTAATGGTAGGCTTTGTGTTCTGGAATTTTATATTGGGGCGAGTGATGTGCAGACTGGATGGCACTTTTTAAAAAATTGTTGTACTTGTACAATGACAATAAAGTGTTATTCTGTGATACGGTTCCTGCATGGCAGGGGGTTGGACTGGATGGCCCTTGAGGTCTCTTCCAACTCTATGAGTCTATGATTCTACGATTCTATTATATTCTATTCTATTCCCCATCTCAAAAACAACAGGCCCTTCACCAAAAGGAAGCATCAAATCAAATAAGTCTTTCCTTCCTTTATATGTAGTCATGGAAGCACTAAATATCCCTCCAGACATGCAAACATTTCAGTGCTGCATAACGTACACAGAAAGCCATGTCAACTCCCAATGGATTAGTTTACAAAACAAAAGTAGGCTGATTTGCCACATGTGGATCAAGGCTAGCTCCTATTGTAATAAAGTCTTTTTGTCTTAAAGGAGGTCTGCTCCTAACAGCATGTTAACTGTATCATCTGCTCTAGGTCAACGATTCCTCTATATCCAATCTCCATCATAGGTGAGCATTTGCTAACCCCCCCCCCTTAGCTTTCATCCTTCACCGCCTGAGTCTCTGAACTGAAACACGAGTGTTTAATTGAGTGAGGCTCACGGCTTACACTTTCAATAAACAAGAACTTCCATTTCTGTTTTTAAGTGTTCAGCCTTCAGTGAAAAAAATAACCTGTTAAAGCTTGCAGGCCAGCAGAAGCAAACAAGTAGCACAAATAGGATCAGACATGCTAAGTGCACAGGTACCTAAAAATTATGGAGAGGAGTGAGTGTTATAGGGAAGCAGCAGTTCGGGCCAATTGGAAGTGACTGAATATGCAACATGGACTGGGTTTGCGGGAGAGAAGAGGAGGGGGGGCTTCCTTGGGTTTCCTAGACTGGCCTTTACTTGCCCCAATCTAGAGATGGGCAAGAATCGGGAAACTGTTAAAGAAGTACGACAATAGAACCAATGACCTAAAGAGCTGCTGAGCACTCCAACACTGGAGGCGTTCAAGAGAAATGTGGGCAACCACCTGGCAGATGTTCTATGATTTCTACTCCTGTGTGGAGCAGAGGGTTGGACTTGATGGCCGTACAGAGCAGTGGTTCTCAACCGGTGGGTCCCCAGATGTTCCTGGACTGCAACTCCCAGAACGCTTCATCACTAGCTGAGCTGGCCAGGATTTCTGGCAGTTGCAGTCCAGGAACATCTGGGGACCCACAGGCTGTAAACCAGTGGTATAGACCCTTCCAACTTCACTATTGTATGATAGTATGAAAGAAAATCCAAGGGTGTTTTCTGGACTATGGCAGTTGCACCCTTAGCTAGAACCAGAGAGGCTCCCATCACCTTTCCTATCCCAAATGCACTTTTTCTAATAAACACAAGTGATTCTATTTTCACACAAAGAAATATGGCTGTGAATCCTTTGCAAAAGAGGACAGGTGCTCACATAAGGATTCCGCGTCTCAGAGGCGTGAAATTCTCAACTCAATGCTGCTCCAGTATTCTGTGCGTGTGAGTCCCCTCCCACGAGATCAAGTGACAAACATGCATCAGAATAAAGAAGTTTATTGTCAGAACAACAATTGAGAAATAAGAGCAGAGTGCTATGCTAGCTACATACTTAAGTAGAGATGGGCACGACCAGGAAAAATGATGTTTCGAGTTGTCGTGTGTCGGAGCCGGCCCGTTTCGGCTTGTTTCCATTTGTCGCGAAATTTTTCAAAAATTTGTCATTTCGTTTGTCGTCTGTCGTTAGTACTGGTTTAGGGGGGGTAGGGTAGCGGGCTCCTGGAGGCACCTCTCTGGGGTGGGTGCCTCCTCTGGCTCCCTACAAAGGGAAAAGGAAGGGTACATGACCGTGTAGCCATTGCGTACCAAGTGGCACTGGCAGAGGCACCTCTCTTTTGGGTGCCTCTAGCTCACCAAGAAGGACAGCATACTGGCTCACAGAGTTTTTTGGAACTTTGGACTGGTGAGCGAGGTGAGAGAAGAATGCCTCTGCTGGGCGCCCTCTGACTCACTAAGAAGGAAAAGTGTACTTGTGTGTAGTGCAATGCGAGTACAGATCTGGCTTAGGATTGGGGTTAGGGCAAGGGCTAGGCTTAGGGTTATTACGGGTAAGGTTAGGGTGAGTTAGTTGGCTGCACCTCTGGGTGCCTCTGACCCACTAAGAAGGACAGTGTACTGGCGTGTGGGTTAGGGTTAGGGCTAGGGTTATAGTGGGCTTTTTATGCCTGACTTGGCACATCCCAGAAGTCTCAGTCAAAACCTGGCCAAGTGGCCATGCGATTGGTGGAATGGCTCCAAAAATTTGCATGGTCCCATCCCATGCCCAGCCCATCATTGCGCAGGTGTAAAAAAATAAAAATAAAAATAAAATAAAATAAAATCAATGGGATTGGAGACAGACGTTTATTGCAAGAAAAACCCACTGCTGCTACTGTAAAAATCCAGGCAGTTAAAATACCTAATTTTCGCATGTTTCTGTTTGGTCCTTTGGTGGGTTTTTGGACCACGATTTCAAAAAAAATATTGCGGTCGCCATTTTGGATCCCCCGGCACTGCATGGTATGGCGAGACGACGAGGATGCCCCCCACCAGAGCAGCCCAGGACAGGAGAGGGGGAGGCCGGGGACCCCCCCCACAGAAACCACCCCTCTGGTAGGTGCCCTCACTCAGGCAGGCATATTTTCGCCTGCTTTTTTGGCCGGGAATCGGGTTTTTTTAAAAAACCTTTTTTCTGTGCCGCTTGGCATCGCGCAATCGCCGTGATGCCATGAACGACAACGACAAATCAGACCCAATTTTTCTTTTATCGGTTCGAGTTCGAGTTCTGATAGCTTAATTGTTGTTACCGTTTCCGTTGCATAACGGAAACGAGGAACGGAAACAGAAACGAGAATTTTGCCAAGTCGTGCCCATGTCTATACTTAAGTTTTGAATTGAGAAAGCCAAGGGTGAAGTATCATAAAAATAGCTACTGCCTTGAAAGAGTGATTGTAGTTCACTTATTAATATCCTTTTTTATGTAACAAAGGAATAACAACTTTGCATCTCAAAATAATGCAATGAGTAAAAAAAAGTAATCATGTTGCTCTATGGCCCAAATCCTCTTGTCTAGTCACACAAAAGGCACAGCTCTAAGAAATTGGTTTACATATTACAGGTTGCACATTGAGTTAGAATAATAGAGTTGGAAGAGACCTCAAGGGCCATCCAGTTCACCCCCTGCCATGGTGGAAACCCCACTGAAGTACCTGCAACAGATGGCCATCCAGCCTCTGCTTAAAAACCTCCAAAGAAGGAGACTCCACCACCTTCCTTTGTGGTAGCATCTTCCACTGCCAGACAGCTCTAACTGTCATGAAGTTCTTCCTAATGCTCAAATGGAATCTCTTTTCATGTAGTTTGAAACCATTGCCCTGAGTCCTAGTCTCTGAAGCCATAGAAAACAAATCTCTCCCCTCTTCAATATGACATTCTTTCAAATTCCCTGGGATAGGGTGAAAATCCAAAAAGATCTTGACAGATTACAGTGTTGGGCCAAAGCTAATGGAAAGGATTTCAACAGAGGGAAATGTAGGGAGCTGCATCTAGGTAAAAAGAATGGATTGCACAGATATAGGATGGGAGATACCTGGCTGGAGAATAGTACCCATGAAAGGGATCTGGGAGTCTTGGTGGACCACAAATTGAACATGAATCAGCAGTGTGATGCGACAGCCAGGAAAGCCAATGCGAATCTTGCTTGCATAAACAGAACCATGGTTTCTAGATTAAGGGAAGTGATAGTACCACTCTATTCTCCTCTGGTCAGACCCCACCTGGAGTACTGTGTCCAGTTCTGTGCACCTCTGTTTAAAAAGGATGTTGACAACCTCGAGCGTGTACAGAGGAGGGCGACCAGGATGGTTGAAGGTCTGTAAGAAATGTCTTATGAGGAACCGCTTAGGGAATTGGGAATGTTTAGCCTTTCAAAAAGAAGGCTGGGGGAATATGATAGCTATGTTTAAATATTTGAAAGGATGTCATATTGAAGAGGGAACAGGTTTGTTTTCCATGGCTTCAGAGACTAGGACTCGGGGCAATGGTTTCAAACTACAGGAAAAGAGATTCCTTTTAAACATTCAGAATAACCTCATGGTGGTTAGAGCTGTTTGGCAGTGGAAGGTGCTGCCACAAAGGAGGGCGCTGGAGTCTCCTTCTTTGGAGGTTTTTAAGCAGAGGCTGGATGTCCATCTGTCGGGAGTCCTGTGATGGGGGATCCTGCATGGCAGGAGGTTGGACTGGATGGCCCTAGAGGTCTCTTCCAACTCTATAATTCTATGATTCTATGATTCTATGATTCAAACATTCTCAGCTCCCTAAGCTGTTCCTCAGAAGACATTTCCTCCAGACCCTCAACCATCCTGGTTGCCCTCCTCTGGACCCACTCGAGGTTGTCAACATCCTTTTAAAATTGAGGTGCACAGAACTGGACACAGGATTCCAGGTGGAGTCTGACCAGAGCAGAATAGAGTGGTACTATCACTTCCCTTGATCTAGACATGGATTTTCAATTATAGCAGGTCGGGTCAGGTCCCTAATCCCTGCCATAGGCAGGGGGTCACTGTACTATCATTTCCCTTGATCTAAACACTATGCTTCTGTTTATGCAACCAAGAATCGCACTGGCATCACACTGCAGACTCATGTTCAATTTGTGATCTACCCAAGCTCCCAGATCCCTTTCACAGGTACTATTTTCCAGCTAGGTGTCTCCCTTCCTATATCTGTGCAATTCATTCTTTTTGCCTAGATGCAGCACCCTACATTTACCTCTGTTGAAATCCATTCTTTTAGCTTTGGCCCAGCACTGGACCCAGAATTTAATTAACCCACATTTAATTAACATACTCTCTATCCTTCCTCCAAATCATTAATAAAGATATTGAACAGCACTGGACCCAGAACAGAACTCTGGGGTACACCACTGGTCACGTCTCTCCAAGCTGAAGAGAAGCTGGTTATTATTTCTCTTTGGGTGCAATCAGTCAACCAATTACAAATCCACCTAACAGTAGCACTATCTATCTCCATGGGGAACCTTATCAAAGGCTTTACTGAAATCTAGATAAGCAATATCCACAGCATTCCCCTCATCCCCCAGGCCTGCAATTCTATCAAAGAAATAGATCAAATTGGTCTGGCATGACTTGTTTTTAAGACATCCGTGTTGACTTCTCGTAATGACAGCATTGCTAGTTAAATAATTACAGACTGGCTGTTTAATGATTTGCTCTAGGATCTTTCCAGGAATTGAAGTCAAGCTGAGTAGGCAGTAATTATTTGGGTCCTCTTTTTCCCCCTTTTTGAAGACGGGGACAACATTTGCCCTCCTCCAATCGATGGGGACTTTCCCTGTTCTCCAGGACTTCTCAAAGATTATTGCCAATGGTTCTGAAATTACTTCTGCCAGTTCTTTTAATATTCTTGGGTGTAATTCATCTGGCCCAGGAGACTTAAATTCATTTAATGTTTCCAGACATTTCTGTACTAGCTCCCTATGCCGGGCCTATGGTGATTTCCAGATTTGGACCTGCGAGTATAATGTGCATTATTTTCTAATTGCTTTCTGAAGTTACTGAAAAGTTTGAAAAGTTACTCTCAAAAAAGGATTTGTTTCTCTAACTATTACTTTGCTTATACTGTTCATAACTTCATGTTCTCTCTCTCTCTCTTGGAGGGAAGGGCTGATACTTAAACAGGGACAGAACATGAAGTTATGAACAGTATAAGCAAAGCAATAGTTAGAGAAACAAAGCCTTTTCTGAGAGTAACTTTTCAAGTCCCAAGATTGTCAGTCTATGTTCTCCACTTCCAACAGAGAGAGCTGTCATCAAGGAAACAGACTCTGGGATTTTCTCCTTATCTGATTATATCTTCTAGAAGCACTTACTACATGCAAGAGTGTTCCAACATTAAGTGAGCCTCCACCTGAAGTCCAAAGGAGTAAAGACTACTGAAAACCAAGTTTTTGCAGAGCTGGGAAGCAACTAGTCATAACACTGCTCCCTGGAACTAGTTATGTTTTAGGAAAACAAACAAAGTAACAAGGAGTAACAAGATTACTGTAAACCTAATGTAACAAGCAGTTACAAGGCCACTTTTCAGGTATTGTGAATGATATTGGCTAGTTGCTATCAAAGTTATTTTTAAAGGAATTTCAAGGCATTTACAAAGCATTTTCACTGTATTTTTCCAGGCTTTATGACATAGTTTTATCAATGTTAGGCGTTTTTTTAAAGCTTTTGCAGTTTTATAAATGCAATAAGACCCCCTTTCTCTGTGGCATCTGCATCCACTGATTCACTTATCCATGATCTGAAAATATTAAACATATTAGAAGAAAAATCCTAGAAATACACAATGTCTAAAGATGAAATTACCAGAACTGGCCACTAGAAGGAGTCAGAGACCATGCTATGTGTAGCATATTTCCATGATGTCATTACCAGAACTGACCCCAAACCATGTGCTACATATAGTATTGCTTGTTAAAACAGCATTTCCTATCATCCCGGTTTTCCAGCATCTGCTGGGGGCCTTGGAATTGATTGTCCCATGGATATTAGGGTCCTACTCTACTTGTCTCCCTGCAGCCATGCCGGCCACATGGCCATGGACCTGCACAACATTGGCTCTTTCAGCTTGAATACGGAGATGAGCACCGCCCCTAGAGTCGGACACGACTAGCATGCATGTGCAGGGGGAACCTTTACCTTTTACTACTTCCAAAATGCAATGTCAGAATTAACCAGTAGAGGGAACTAGGGAGCATGTTCTTGCAGGTTCCTGGTCGGCCAAGATTTCAGGACAACATGTTGATAGCACAAAGCATGGCTCACCTGGATGATGTGACAATAACAGCAACAACCCAGATACCAAAAAAAGGCATAGGTTCATTTGCATTCACAACACAGAGAGACACAGACACAAATGATAGTCCAGACCTTGGCCCTTGCACAGGCAAAAAAGTCAAGGAGTGGGAAAGGCCCTGCAAAATTTCTGGCAGATCAAATGGCAGCAGAGAATCCAGCCCGTGGCTTTCAATTTACAGCCGTCCATCCACCCAGTGCTTATCAAGGACATGTGGTGTGAGCTTTGGGACATTTTGGCAGCTGGACAAACATCAAACTGCCCCAACGGAAAGGCGCTTTAATGAAGGGAAATAAACGCTCGTCGCTGGAAGGAGAAATGGTAATACGCTCTGAGAGGCAGGGCCAGATCCCTGGACACCACAGTTGTCCGAGAAAGAAGAATGACCTTGGTGTAAACTGTCTGGGTGATATTTGCAGAAAAGATATGGATGGTATTAAAAAGGAACCCAGCTGAACTGGCCACCCTTGCATGAAAATCAATGCCCTTTCTCTGTATCTCTGTGTATCTCTGTAGAGATATACACTCAGATCCTGTTGGCATAAGGAAACTTGCGCGGACAATGTAAGCCACCAAAGGTGTTTCCTGGACCAGCAGCCCTAGAAATGTGAAGTGCACGCATCTGCAATGGGCTGCTCTTTGTTACGGGCTATTAAGCCAATTCCAACCAATGGCAACCCGAAGAGGCTTTTCAAGGTATGAAAATATGTTTGATTTTACCATGCCAACCAACATGTAGATTCCATGGCCAAGGGGGAACGTATACCTGAGTTTTTACTGTTGTGAAAAAAATCAACTGATTTTTTAAAATTATTATTATTTTGCCATCGCGGGAAAACAAAGAGGAGGGACAGAAGAAATGATGAAGGAGTTGACTAACAGCTTCTCAATGGGTGACTGGTTCTTGTTACTTACATTCCACGTTGCTATCAACTTATTTTGTTAAGGATTTTTACAACCCAAGAGCAATGGGTTTTTCCACCTTTCTGCCACTGTTTTACATTATGCACCGTCAAGAAAGCCAATGCGATTCTTGGTTGCATCAACAGAACCATAGTGTCTAGAGATCAAGGGAAGTGATCGTACCACTCTATTCTGCTCTGGTCAGACCCCACCTGGAGTCCTGTGCCCAGTTCTGTGCCCCTCAATTTAAAACGGATGTTGACAACCTCGGGCGGGTGCAGAGGAGGGCGACCAGGATGGTTGAGGGTCTGGAAGAAATGTCTTATGAGGAATGACTTAGGGAACTGGGAATGTTTAGCCTCTCAAAAAGAAGACTGAGAGGGGATATGATAGCTATGTTTAAACATTTGAAAGGATGTCATATTGAAGAGGGAACTGGTTTGTTTTCCATGGCTTCAGAGACTAGGACTTGGGCCAATGGTTTCAAACTACAGGAAAAGAGATTCCATTTGAACATTAGGAAGAACTTCCTGACGGTTAGAGCTGTTTGGCAGTGGAAGGTGCTGCCACAAAGGGTGGTGGAGTCTCCTTCTTTGGAGGCTTTTAAGCAGAGGCTGGATGAACATCTGTCGGAAATATTGTGATGGGAGGTTCCTGCATGGCAGGGGGTTGGACTAGATGGCCCTTGAGGTCTCTTCCAACTCTATGATTCTATGATTTTATGAAGTCAATTCCGAGGGAGGGCAACCCTCCCAAGGTTTCCTAAGGATAAAGTTCTGAGGAATGGTCGATGCCATATTTACATCTGCTGGTTCTGCAGGACCTAGAGCTGTTCTCCGGGGTTTTCCAATGGACATGGGGGTTATTCTCAGCCATACCAGTAGGAATTTGGAGGTGGACATTGTCAGTATCTGCACACCAGGGGGTCTATACGGAATCGCAGGGCTCCTGTGAAGTGTTGCAACAAATAAAAAAGGCATTCATGCATATGGAACATAAGCCAGTGTGTTACATGAAGTGTGTTACATAAGGGAACCTTTCGGCTGGTGCCCAGGAAGGGGAAACAGCTTGCTCGCGACATCCTCACTGCAAAGTGCGTCCCTTGCTGCCCCTGAGATGCGGCTGATCAAAAGGACACACAAATGCACAAGCAACCACTTTGTGAACATGGCGTGAGTGCAGAGTCAAAGGTTCATGCACTTGGCTTAGTCCGATCCCTCCCAAGCAAAGCAAAGTGTTCTGCTTATATACTGCCCCATACCATTTCAAGTAGTCTCTGAGTGGTTTACAGTTTTAATTGCAGTAATACAGGCTACACATTGCCCTCCCCAGCAAGCTGGGTACTCATTTTACCGACCTCAGAAGGATGGAAGGCTGAGTCAACCTTGAACCAGCTGCTACCTGGGATTGAACCCCAGGTTATGAGCACAGTTTTACCTGTAGGACAGGGCATTTAACCACTGCGCCACAGAGCTCATAACATCTGTGGGAAGCCAAAGGACAAAGCAGAACACATGACACACCCTCAGGCAGGGACCACGTGCCACAGTTGGCAGGATTTTTGTGAGAGGTAACTCCCCGCAAATAGAAATGTAACCCATCAGGGAACAGGCATCCTTTTAATTCCAGTGGCACTGACATTGAAGGGGTTAGCACATACTGGCAGAAAGCTTCACAGGGATCCCACAGAGCCACCAGAAGGAGGGACAGGGAAGCACTTCTGCACACACTCTTCCGGAAAAATTGGGAAAGTATACCGTGACTTGAAATCAATAACATATTGGAACTGAAATGTTGCCCCAACAGCTGCACAGCTGTTTTGCCGAATTAACATCTTAAAAATAGCAGTCTAGTCCTTCTAGGTGATGCAGGAGAACATTTTGAAGGATTTCAACCCCTCAGCATGTGTTTTAAAAAGTCATTATAAATTTATACATGTGTGCATGTGTGTATATATTCTTAAAGTCTTTGGACACCAGAGAGAAAGGGGGAAGCTTTCTCAGGCCTTTAGAGAGAAAGCCTGTAAGGAAATTAGGGATCAATAGGGCATAGAGTCATTTTCTTAGTCTCATATTAGCATTACAGATTTCACTTTACAGTAGACTTTATCGATGGAATGTATTAGTCAAAATATAGTTTTCTGGAAGCATGGATGCTGATGCTTATTGAACATTTCAGCACCACGTGGATGGGACAGCAAAGAATTATTGTCAGCACAGAGAGAAGACTCGCCATTATTATTATTCTTCATTGCCTGGCATTGCTTCATTTACAATATGAATCCTTATTAAATTAGGATTTAGAATTATGTAGATTAGCCATGGATTTCAGTAAAAGGTTAGGACAGATTACTTAGACAAGTATTGTTTGTTTTTAGGGAAAATATGCTTTCATTTTAGATCTATTTTACTTTGTCATTCTATTTGGAAATAAATCTTCATCATAATTGACTTTGCCTTCAAAGAGGTCATTTTTGTGTAAGTTTTTGGTATGTTAAAAGAACCCAAGAAGTCGCCTTGTGATTAACACCATTTTTGTATGAGCAAGAACAGAGAAAGGGTATAAACCCTCTAAAGCTGGGGAGCAGTTATTTGTAGCCCATGGCCCTCTGGATATTGCGCACCCCAAGTTAGAAGGCTAGATTAGGGTGACTGTCTGGATATTGTGCACCCCAAATTAGAGGGCTGGATTATATGGTGGCCCTCTGGATATTGCGCACCCCAAATTAGAAGGCTGGATTATAGGGTGGTCATCTGGATATTGTGCACCCAAAGTTAGAAGGCTGAATTATAGAGTGGCCCTCTGGATATTGCACACCCCAAATTAGAAGGCAGGATTATAGGATGGCCCTCTGGATATTACGCACCCCAAATTAGAAGGCTAGATTAGGGTGTCCCTGTGGATATTGCACACCCCAAATTAGAAGGCTGGGTTATAGGATGGACCTCTGGATATTGCACACCCGAAATTAGAAGGCTGGATTATAGGGTGGCCCTCTGGATATTGCGCACCCCAAATTAGAAGGCTGGATTACAGGATGGCCCTCTGGATATTGCGCACCCCAAGTTAGAAGGCTGGATTATAGGGTGGCCCTCTGGATATTGCACACCCCAAATTAGACAGATTAGAGTGCTGGGCCAAAGCCAACGGAATGGCTTTCAAAAGAGGGGAATGTAGGGTGCTACATTTAGGTAAAAAAATGAATTGCACAGATATAGGATGGGGGATACTTGGCTGGAGAATAGTACCTGTGAAAGGGATTTGGGAGTCTTGGTGGACCACAAATTGAACATAAGTCAGCAGTGTGATACAGTGGCCAGGAAAGCCAATGCGATTCTTGCTTGCATAAACAGAACCATGGTTTCTAGATCAAGGAAAGTGATAGTACCACTCTATTCTGCTCTGGTCAGACCCCACCTGGAGTCCTGTGTCCAGTTCTGTGCGCCTCAATTTAAAAAGGATGTTGACAACCTCGAGCGGGTGCAGAGGAGGGCAACCAGGATGGCTGAGGGTCTGGAGGAAATGTCTTATGAGGAATGGCTTAGGGAACTGGGAATGTTTAGCCTCTCTAAAAGAAGGCTGAGGGGGGATATGATAGCTATGTTTAAATATTTGAAAGGATGTCGTATTGAAGAGGGAACCAGTTTGTTTTCCATTGCTTCAGAGACTAGGACTCGGGGCAATGGCTTCAAACTACAGGAAAAGAGATTCCATTTGAACATCAGGAAGAACTTTCTAATGGTAAGAGCTGTCCTGCAGTGGAATAAGATGCTGCCCCAAAGGAGGGTGGTGGAGTCTCCTTCTTGGGAGGTTTTTAAGCAGAGGCTGGATGGCCACCTGTCGAGAGTCCTATGATGGGGGTTCCTGCATGGCAGGGGGTTGGACTGGATGGCCCTTGAGGTCTCTTCCAGCTCTATGATTCTATAATTCTATGAAGGCTGAATTAGGGTTCAAACCCTGCTCTGCACATGCATACACACACACACATACAAACACACACACACACAGAGAGAGAGAGAATGGTCCAGTTAGTCTCTTTCTGTCCATCCTCCCTCAAAGGGTTTCTATAAGGAGAAAGCAGGAAAGAAGAGCACCACAGGGGCTCTCTTAAGCTTGGATTTTTACACAGGCCGCAGTGCAGGAACAGTGACAGGAAAAAAAAACTCTAGGGAACAGAGTTCAACTCCAAATATGGCTTGGTGGGGGTTGAAGAAGTGGTGACAGCTGTCAGCCTTAGCAGCTTTAAGAAAGGATTGGACACGTTCATGGAGAACAAGGGTCTCCATGGCTATCATGATGGATGCCTAAGGACAACCTCCGGGTTGGAGAGAGGCAGGATCTCTTTCTCAATGACATTTGCAGGGGATCATAAGCAGGTGAAGACATCTGCTGGGAATCCCCTGAAGCAAACAGGGAGCCACTGTATGAGACAGAATGCTGGACTGGATGGGCTGTGGCCTGTGCCAGCAAGGCTGCTCTTATGTCCTTATGAAGAAGACCTGATAAACAACAACAACGTGCCATCAAGTAAATCTTCTGGGGGGTTGCCCTGGGACTGTGCAGCTTGCCCAAGGCCACCTAGGTTGCTCCTTCTCCCAGAAGGCCCCGTGGCGAATCAAACTCCCAACCTCTGGTCCCACATCCAGATACCTAAACCAATGAGCTGTCTGATGAAGCAACTCCTTAAACACCTCACTCACCCGAGGGTCACGGTCAGACAGTTCTGACTTGATGGTGCACAACAGACACACCCTATTTTGGCAAAAGCCATGGAGGAGATGAGCTTAGCCTGGAGAAGTGGAATTTTTGGCTTAGGGAAGCATGGGATTTGTTTATTATTATTTTTTAGCGGTCCTATAAAAGGCATCGCCCACTCTTGCATTTTCTGTAGGCAGAAAACACAACGTGGCTTTTTGCTCCTTCCGAAATGTAGCGGATCCACCCGACATTCAGGACTGCATCACCCACTTCATCTGCCCTGCTTCCGAACCCGGCTTTAACATTGGTCGCTGCGTTTCACCCAGTTTCAAGGGCAGCTTTCCCCCCCTCCCCTATTCAAAGATCCTCCTGGCACCCCCAGGGAACTGTTCTAATTAACCAACAAAAGAGGATCTGAGCTGTCAAAAGGGGGTGGGCAGGGGGGCGGGCAGGGGCTGCCTTGCTGGGGATGACAGCCGCTACCTCGAAGCTAAACTAAATTATTCACAAAAATAATTCCTCGCTCGTCTGGACCCAGGATTTGCTGGATTTCTGCACAGGGTGTTATTTGAACACAGCTGATGCTTAAATAACGAAGCTGTCACGCTAGAGCTGGCAGTGCCAATGGGGCAGATGCACCGGAGAGAATGACGCCCCCTATTTGGCTGATCCTAAGGCTGCTGTTTGGCCTGCCTATTGCCTCCTGCCTTCTTTCCTTCTTCGTTTTTAATTTTTTTAAGGGGTAGCTTTTTATGCACGGTTCTATCTAAATTAGAGATTGCACTGTCCGCTGGTTCAGCCGCTCACGTGGGTTCCTTCTTAGTGCTGGTATCTATGTCTAACACTGGCAACCACACTGGCAGTGGAAGATTTTATATAACTTGGGTCAGTCAAGACTGCAGTCACAAAATCAGACTGAGACTCAGAAGGAGAACGATGAAGGAATTATAAAAGATCCCCAAGGGAAAGGAAGTGGGAAAGACAAGAAGTCTACGACAGGTGGAAGGCCGCAGGAAAAGAGGAAAGGCAAATACAAGATGGACTGACTCCCTCAATGAAGCCACAGGTTGGAGTTTACAAACCGAACGGGGCTGCTATGGACAGAACATTCTGAAGATTGCTCATTCATATGCCATCCAGATTTTTAAAAAGTCCACAGAGGGGCATTTCAAACCTCTCAGGATGGGAAGAAAACAGAGAACACATAGAAGCTTTCACATGATTCCATCATGGGGAAAGAGTTGTGAACATCTCATAACCCCCAAAAGACTGAATTAGGTTAGGAGGAAGACCAGGTTTGGCCCTGAAGTCTGCACCTCTCCACTCCTCTTAAGGGCCTGACCCAGTGGATAGAGGTGTGGCAGTGGCTCCACTCCGGGTTTTATTCTGAACTGGACATCATGAGCCCTATCCTTCAAGTAGGATCAATGCCACTGATACTGTCTTTAAAGTTCAGACTCAAACCTGGAGCAGACTCGCCACTCCCACTGACCCTGGGGGGACGCCGCCTTTGCCGGACCCCATCATCGCTTTCATTCAGGTTGTTCAGAGGATGTTCCGAAGACGACACTCATGTTGCTTTGTAAGGCTTAAAAGGAAGATTAGCTGCAAATGCGAGTTTAAAAACACATTGACAGCCCAGAACACGGAAGCCGTGCTGTTCATTAGAGGCAGAGAAAGCCATCTCAGATGGATGTTTTATATAATGGCAGAGTGAGTTTCATTGCATAAGCAAAAGCTGCAGTGGGATCATCCTGGAGAACGGGAGGTTTGGTACAATTCTTTATTATTCAAATAATAATAATAAATCCACCCAGCAGGGGTGAGTTTAGTTATGAGGGGTGGCCTGGGACTGAGAGTAATAACAGTAGACAAACTGCATTTACCTGCTCTTAGCCTTCCATAGGGATCAACCTGACGCCCGCAACGGATTGTACAAACGCAGCTTTTTTTCCTGCTGCCTGTTTTCTTGTCATCACACCAGCTTGCCCTGGGAGCAAGTTCCATAACATCAAAAATCCCAAATCTTCCGATGGATCTCTCAAGGCCCAAGAAGCAGCCCCGCACTCTACAGTGGTCCTCCCCAACCTTGGGTCTCCAGGTGTTCTCGGACTAAAATCCCCAGAAGCCTTTCCCATGAGCTGAGCTGGCCAGGGTTTGGGGGAGTTATAGTCCAAAAACATCTGGAAGCCCCTGCCCTACAGCTGGCGGCCCCACTTCGTTGCCTGCTGCGTGCAAATGGTCCTTCGTTTCCTCCTTCCCTCCCCAATCTCCGTCCGATGATGCTAGGGACAGGCGCCTGCAATGCTGCAGGGAAAGGATGATGCATCTTGCATATCAATGGCTCCCCGGGCACAGAAAGGGACAGGCAGGGCCATGTAAAACATTTGCAGCATGCATGTTGCTGCCACAGAGATGAGATACAGATGATACAGAGATCAGATACAGAGATCAGAAAACGGAACTGCTTGAAGGACAGCAATTCCCCTAGAGGCATACAGCCTGGACATTTCTGGGTGTGGCTTTCCAACACACATCCATGCCGGCATCTCAAAGTCCAAATAATGGCATTGGTTCAACATTATTATTTTCCTTATTATTCTCCTTGTTCCTTACAGAGCTTTCTCCAGAGAGTTTCTCCCCTCTGTTGGAAGCAGCCAGTAGCCTCTTACAGTCCTTGGCCAAAAGCCATCCATTGCAGTGCTACTGCTATCTGTTCACAGAAAGCAAATGAAGCCTTTTACTCTGTCTCCACTATAATGTCCCAGAGTGAGTTATTAAGACTGTAAGTGCCAGTTGATGGGAAGAAAAGAGTGGACTACTCTGGGGAATTTGAAGCTGTTCTGCCCTCTGAATACCTTGTACTTCTGTTCTGGAGCTCAAAGAATTTCACCCAAATTTCATATACCCTGCAACACACTGGGGTGTCATTGATTTTTAAAGGTCTGGAACATACTGTATGTTGTATGAGGAATGGATTAGGGAGATGGGAATGTTTAGCCTTAAAAAGAAGGCCCAGAGGATATGACAGCCATGTTTAAATATTTGAAAGGATGTCATATCAAAGAGGGGACTGGCCTCCTTCTTTGGAGGTTTTTAAGAAGATGCTGGATGGCCATCTGTCATAAATATTGTGATGGGGGTTCCTCCATGGCAGGGGTTTGGAATCGATGGCACTTGAGGTCTCTTCCAACTCTAATATTATGATTCTATGAAAAAGGAGGGCAAGTTGTATGAACACCAGAATTCTCTGTCTCAGTTTTTAAGCCAAGCTGGAGAATCATAGAATCATAGAATCAGAGTTGGAAGAGACTTCAAGGGCTATCCAGTCCAACCCCCTGCCATGGAGGAACCCCCATCACAGGGCTCACCACAAATGGCCATCCAGCCTCTGCTTAAAAACCTCCAAAGAAGGAGACTTCACCATCCTCCTTTGGGGCAGCATCTTCCACTTCTGGGCAGCTCTAGCCGTCATGAAGTTCTTCCTAATGTTCAAATGGAGTCTCCTTTCCTGTAGTTTGAAACCATTGCCCCGAGTCCTAGCCTCTGAAGCCACAGAAAACAAACTTGTTCCCTCTTCAATACAACATCCTTTTAGATAGTTAAACATGGCTATCATATCCCCCCTCAGCCTTCTTTTAGAGAGGCTAAACATTCCCAGCTCCCTAAGCCGTTCCTCGTAAGACATTTCTTCCTGACCTTCAACCATCCTGGCCGCCCTCCTCTGGACCCGCTTGAAGTTGTCAATATCTTGGCTTCTCATCAGGTCTCATCCTTGCTTTCTTTCAAGCATTTTGTATCACACTCCAGAAGCCTCCAGGTTACACCCAGGATTCCTGAGAAAACCACCAGAGAAACTTAAAGCTCCCGTCCAGTTTCCCAAGGGAGCTAGTTCTTCCTTCATGTTTCCTGCACTTGTCCCAGATCCAACTGGATGCAGAAGGACACAACTTTAATGGGGACAAGGAAGAAACTCAAATTGCTAAAGATTTTGTATCCCTTGGTTCAATCCTCAACCCAGATGGAGAGTGCAACCAAGAAATGAGAAAAATGAGATTTGGAAGTTCAGCAGTGAAGGAATTAGAAAAGTTCCTCAAGTATAAAGAGATATCATTGAAGAACAAGCTCAAGATTATCCACCCTCTTGTATTCCTGATCAACATGTATAGGTGTGAAATCTGGCCAGTAAAGAAAGTGGACAGGGGGAAAATAGATTTGTTTGAAATGTAGTGTTGGAGGAAAGTTCTGCAGAGAGCCCAGACTGCCAGAGAGATGGACAAGTGGGTACTAGAGCAGACCAAGCCGAAACTACTTCTGGAGACAAAAATATTTAAACCGAGGTTGTCCTACTTAGAGCACATCCTGAGAAGGCGGGACTGACTCTCTGGAAGAAACCGTGATGCTGGGAATAGGTCTGTGAAGATTCTCAGTCATCCAGGTGAGTTTAGCTGGAAGTTGAGTCATGGCAACTGGACTTTTTTTCCTTGAGAGATGGAAATGTTTCGCTGGTCATCTAAACTCCTTCATTAGTCTGAAGAAAGCTAGTTGCAAGTCCTCCATTTTATAGCTCCCATTACCTCATGACTCAGCTCCCCAATAAACTCACCTGGATGACTGAGAATCTTCACAGACCTATTCCCAGCATCACGGTCTCTTCCAGAGAGTCCCAACTTCTCAGGATGTGCTCTAAGTAGGACAACCTCAGTTTAAATATTTTTGTCTCCAGAAGTAGTTTCGGCTTGGTTTGCTCTAGAACCCACCAGGGTGACATGAGGTCAGAGCGAGCTATAAAATGGAGGCCCTGCAACTAGCTTTCCTCAGACTGACGAAGCTGTTTGGATGAGCAGAGAAATATTTCCATCTCTCAAGAAAAAGAAGTCCAGTTGCCATGACTCAATTTCCAGATGATGCTGGGATAGGTGGAACGCAGGAGGAAAAGAGGAAGTACGAGATGAATGGACTCCCTAAAAGAGTCCAAAAGAGCTTGAGGGCAGGCGTTATTTGGAGATCACTCATTCGTAGGGCTGCCGTGAGTCAGAGGCAAATTGACATTGGTTTCCAACAACATTCCCTGTCGTGGATGAGCTTCTTCAACAGGCTAAGTTACAAAGGGGAGGCGGAGACTTCAAAGACGGCTCCATTTCTTTCCATGTCACATTTTTCCACATCAAAACAAGCAGGGGGGAGGAGGCTTCACCATCTGCATTCAAGACAGCAAAGCAAAATAATAATAATGCATCCTTCACGGTTCCGTCTGCGAGGCAAGATGTGACGCAGGTTTCAGTGGAGCTTGAAGTCACCGCAGCCCAGCAAAGGTTCTCTCCATTAAAAGAAAGACTCATCTTTGTCATGAGGGCACAGCTGTTGCAAGGATTGTTTTGTATTTGTCCTGGCAGGACGCATTCATTTAGCGCTAAGCTTGTCAAGATTAAATAGAAGCATCCATTCAGAGGACTGGTATTTAAGTTTGTTTGTTTTTAAAGGTAAGAAGCTTGGCTGTTGTTTAAAGGAAAGTAATTCTTGGGAAGAATCAATGCAACCAACATGGGTTTGAGCAATCTCCGGGAGGCAGCGGAAGACAGGAGGACCTGGCGTGCCCTGGTCCATGGGGTCACAAAGAATCGGACACGACTGAACGACTGAACAACAACAACAATTCTTCGAAAGTGTGGGGGAGAGAATCACAAAACTTGTCTTTTACAAAACACCTCTAGAGCTGCCTTCCTGTGACAAAACCCTGGAAACAGGAGTAATGAATATACAAATCATCAGCCAATCTCGGCAGGAGGGCGGGGAATTGTATGATATAAAAAGGTGGAGCCCAGTCAGTTCATAAGTTCAGTTAAGTTGAGGTTTGAGAGTGAGTGCTGGTAGAGATGGGCACGACTTGAAAAAAATTTTTTTCGAGTTGTCGTTAGTCGGGCCAGTTCCGTTTCAGGTCGTTTCTGTTTTTCGCGAAAATTCGCAAAAATTAGTCGGTTTGTTTTTTGTTTTTTTGTTTTCATTAGTACTGTTTTTTTGGGGGGGTAGCGGGCTCCTGGAGGCACCTCTGTGGGGTGGGTGCCTCCTCTGGCCTGCTATAAAGGGAAAGCGGGCTCCTGGAGGCACCCGTGGGTGCCTCCTATCCTCACCCACTAGGAAGGGGAAGCAGGCTCCAAGAGACCCCTCAACATGGGGGTCTCCCCTCCTCACCTGCTGCTGCAAAATGCATGCATAGCCATATGGATATGCATACCAGTTGCAGACAGTGAGACTAGTGATGGCAGTGAACCCAGAGCCACAGGGTGATACCTAAGGCTCTCGCACTGCCATGTCTCACAAAGAAGGGAATTGTACTTGTGTGTAGTGCAATGCAAGTAGATCTGGCTTAGGGTTAAGGTGGGTTAGTGCAAGGGCTAGGGTTAGGCTAGTGACAGGTAAGGTTAGGGTGGGCTAGTGGGTTGCACCTCTGGGTACCTCTCTGACCCACTAAGAAGACAGTCTGTGACGTATGGGTAAGGACTAGAGTCAAGGATTAGGGTTAGGGTTAGGGGGCTAGGGCAGGTTTTAGGGGCCTTTTTGGCACATCCCAGAACTCTCCATGGCCAAGTGGCCATGCGATTGGTGGGATGGCTCCAAAAATTTGCATGGTCGTCCACTCCCACATGGCTGGCCACTCGGCCAGCCCATCATTGCGCAGGTGTAAATAAAATAAAATAAAATAAAATCAATGGAGGACAGAGGAGGAGAGGAGAGACATTTTGTTGCAAGAAAAAACCCACTGCTACTGTGAAAAATCTGGCAGTTTATAAATTTTTGCGTGTTTCTGTTGTGCTTGTGTGTTTTTGGACCACGATTTCAAAAACAATATTGCATTCGCGGCCCCATTTTTGATCCCCCGCCCGCACCGCATGGCATGGCGAGTCCGGCTGCCCAGGACGGGGGGGAGGCGGGACCCCCCTCCAGAAACCACCCCTCCAGTAGGGGGTCAAGCAGGCATTTTTCCGCCTGCTTTTTTGGCCCGGGAATGGGTGGGGGGAGAGTTTAAAAGTTTTTTCCTGTGCCGTCCGTGCCACTTGCTTGCGCTTTAATTGCGGCGGCCGGCGGCGAGACTGGGCTTTTTGCTGGCTGCGAGCCTGCGGCGAGTCCCACCAGAGCAGCCCAGGACGGGGGATGGGGGGGGGAGGCCGGGGACCTCCAGAAACAACCCCTCTGGTAGGTGCCCTGAGGCACGGCAGGCATTTTTCCGCCTGCTGTTCGGCCGGGAACCGGGTTTTTTTAACTTTTAAAAACTTTTTTTCTGTGCCGCGTGGCATCGTGCGATCGCGCGATGCAAGGAACGAGCACGACAAATCAGACCAAAATTGTTCGTTCGTCGGTTCGAGCTCGAAGTCTGGCGGAGTAATTCCCGTTACCGTTTCCGTAGAGTAACGGAACCGAGTAACGGAAACAGAAACGGGAATACCGCTAAGTCGTGCCCATCTCTAAGTGCTGGGATAGAGCACTGCTCTGTTGGAGTTCTGTCAGGCAGTGAGGGCTATACTGTTTACTAGTTATTAAAGACAGGAAGGCTTGTAGAGTTGATTAAATCTATTGTATGTTAAAGGCAACACATACAATCCTCAGACATTGTTATATTTATTATTTTCTCAATAAACTTCGTCATTATTTTTATATTATACATCTGAGTCGGTCCCAATTCATGAGGCGACGATTCTAAAAGGTGGCAGCATTACCAAGTGAATAAAAGGTGGCAGCATTACCATTTCCATCACACTTCAGTGTGTAAAAGGGAGGTGTCGTCTCAATTTGGTGGCACAGCAGTGGGATGTTGAAATAAACCCAGTTGTGCCTTTGGAAACTCAGTCTCTGAAAGGGGTGACGTCACACTTCCATATTTGAAAAATCTTCTGGAAACCACAGTAGACACTTCTGTCTATGTTTGTTGTTTTTCTTATGTCCTGTCAAGTCGCTTCTGACTTATGGCAACCCTAGGAAGGAATGATTTCTAGAATGTCCCATGCTCAACAACCCCGTTCAGCTTGTAAACTCAGTTCTGTGGTTTCCTTCAGGGAGTCCATCCATCTCATATTCGGGCTCCCTCTTTTCCTCCTGCCATCCACTGGTCCCATCCTTCTTGTCTTTTCCAGAGAAGTTTGCTTTCTCGGGTGGTGCCCAAAGCAGGACAACCACATTTTCAGTGTCTCCCCTTCCAGATATGGTTCAGTCTTGATTTGATGTTTGTTCAGGTTCGTCCAGGATATATGCAACTCTCTCCACCAGCACCACATTCAAACAAATCATTTTTCTCCCCCGACAACTTTTTTATCCTTGGTCTCCAGTGGCACATCTCTTCGCTGGAGGATCTTGCCACAGGATGTGCTGATGGAATCTGGCCTGGATGCCTTCAAAAGGGGATTGGACAGATTCCTGGAGGAAAAATCCATCACAGGTTACAAACCATGATGGAGAAACCAGGGTCCTTCAAGGGCCAGATGCAGGGGAGTGGTATCAGGAGACAGATATCTAGTCTCGTGCGCTCCCAGAGGCATTTGGCTGGGCCACTGTGAGATACAGGAAGCTGGACTAGATGGGCCTTTGGCCTGATCCAGCAGGGCTCTTCTTAGGTTCTTATGTCTTTCTAATTCCTTCATTGCTGTGCTTCCAAGTCTTGATCTTCTTTTGATCTTTTGACTGCAGTCTCCATTTGCATTGATTGAACCTTGGTATGCAAAATCTCTCTTTCAGTGTTTTAACTGTCAATGCTAAAGTTGTCTGGTTGTTCTCTAGTCGTGATTTTTTGCCTTCTTGACATTCAACCGTAGCCCTGCTTTGTCTTCAGTAAGGAGAAAAACTGACCTTGGAGAAAGAAGGGGAAAGGTAGGATGCTTCAGAGCCCCAATCCACATCCACGGGATCTATCCAAGGGACTGAATCCACTCCCCCAAATAGGTTCAGGACGTTGGACAGCTCCTCTGGACCCTGGATGAGAGCAGATTCACATCCTCTTGAAAAAGAAAGCCCCCAGCTTTAACTGTTCAGAGTCTGGACAAAATGGATCGTTTGCTACAGAGAGTGTGAGGCCCTGTTGCCATGCCCACACCAATATAAAAGGAGAAGGGGATTGCATTCAATAACTTGATAAAAACGGACACACAGTCGGTGTGGGAACACAGACATATTCTTAGCTCAGCAGAGCAGCTTTCGCAAGCCTGGCCTGCGTCCAACATGGAGAGAAAAGAAAGTGCCGTTATATAATGGCACCATTGATTATTTAAGCAGCACCTCTTTCCCCGTATGGATGGCAGATGACCTTGGGGGTGAGCCTGTTTTTATTCCCCCCTTTGAACAGTAGATGGACCAAAACACCGTTAACCACAGGTTCCTCCCAGAATCATTAAAAAATAAATAAAAAGCAACCAGGAGCTTGCACCAGACGTGCTACGTCTGGAAACAAATCCACACGAAAGGCTCTGGCAGTTAACATGTCTGAAAAAGGAGAAAACTTGGCATGCCTTCTGACGAAATCCCTATGAAAATGAACCCGTAGAAAGCCTAATAGTTGCTTGTTTGGGGGGGGGGGCAGTGAAGAGAGAAAGCACAGATCCTGGGGTCAGGGAGGAAACCTGTTCGTCCATCTGTCTGCTCCTTGGCCCAGGCCAACGTGGCTGCAGCAGCGACAGCACGGAGAAAAGTGAGTTTGGGAGAAGAAGCGAAAGAAACGCCTTAACTCTGCAGGAAAGACAACCGTGAAGGTGCTGGGGGTTTTGTAGGCACGGAGCCTTCACCTTGGGCTGACTTTGGTCTCATCTCTTTTGGGGAGAGAGCTTCCCTCAATGTGTCTCCTCCATTTGGCTCCACGGTTTGGTGGTTTATTTGACGACTGCTGCCGGGCTCCTGGACACGGCACTTGTTCTGACAGGCAGCGGGTGTCACGGAGCCAGGGCTCACAGCACTGCTGACATCGGTCACTATCATGCAGGGAGGTTCCCTGTTCCTTCGATGCATGGCAGCAGGCCTCACTGGCACACCAGAAGGCAGTTTGGTCTCTAATGTGCAGTCCAGAGCCCCAGGCTGTGGCAAAGTGCTGTCGCCTCGGACCGACTGTGACTCTCGGAATGAGTGCTCTTCACAATGTCCCATCTTCAACTGTCCTGCTCGGCACTTCTCAACTGCAGCCGGTGGTCTTCTTTAGGGAGTCCGTCTCGACTTCAGTCTTGCTGCTGCCCTCAATTCCCCCTCCCCCAGTATTATATTCTCCAATGAGAATATGCATTCCTGTGTGCCCAAAATGCAGCAGCCTCCGCTCCGTCACTTCAATTTAAACATTAGGAAGAACTTCCAGATGGTTAGAGCTGTCCAACAGTGGAATATGCTGCCACGAAGGAGGGTGGTGGAGTCTCCTTCTTTGGAGCTTTTTAAGCAGAGGCAGGATGGACATCTGTCGGGGGTCCTGTGATGGGGTTCCTGCATGGCAGGGGGTTGGACTGGATGCCCCTTGAGGTCTCTTCTGACTCTATGATTCTATGATTTTATCGTTTTTGCTTCTACAGAGAGTTCAGCCTTGATGGAATCAACTTGTTTGTCAGTCTGGCTGTCCAGTGCCTATCCATAGCTCTCCCCAGCAGGTGGATAACCTATTCCAGGAAGTATACAAAGGGCAGTTGCCCCTATTGGTTCTTCTTTATCTCTCTGAGACTTTCAGTGCCACCAGCCATGCTGCCCTTCTGGGCTGTCTCTCTAGGTTGAGACTGGGAGGCACTGTCTTGCAGGTTCTGAGGCTGAATTCAGAAGGTGATGTTGGGAAAATCCTGACTGACACCCCATTCATTGGCCTGTGGTGTCCCCCCAGGGTTTAGTCCTCTCCCTATGCCATTCAACCTCTACATAAAATGGCTGGAAAAGGTTGTCAGGAGTTTTGGGGTTCAGTGTCATCAGAATGGTGATGATACCCATCCCTATCTCTTCTTCCCATCAATCCCAAGGAAACTGCCCTGTTGTCAGTAATACGTTTGATGAAGGCTAGCTGATGCGTAAACCAGACAAGAGAGAGGAGCTCCTTCTTAGTAGCAAGGTAAGTCAAGGGATAAGGATCCAGCTGGTACTTGATGGGGTTACCCTCCCCTTGAAAGCACAGGTGCACTGTTTGGGGGGGGGCTGCTGGATTTGTCTCTGAGCCTGGAGGCCCAGGTTTCCGCAATGGCCAGGAATGCATTTACAACCCCCCCCCAAAAAAACCAGGAAAGTTGGGAGGGGGCCTACAAGACCATCAGGCCCAGCCTGCAGCTCAGTGCAGGAATACAAATCGAAGGGTGTATCCACCAGGTGGCTCTCCAGCATGTTTCAGGAATGTTGTGTGTTAATTTAGATTGTTTTAATGTTTTAAATTTGTTTTTAAAGTTGATATTTAAAACCTAATTGTTTTTTAAAATACAATATTTTAAAAGTTTTTAAAAAAAAAACTGCTGTTTTGCCTGCTGTGAGGGACCTTGGATACCCTCTAGGGAGAAAAAGAAGCATATGAACAACATAAATAAAAAGCAAAGTGTTCTGCTTATATACCACCCAATAGCGCTTCAAGCACTCTCTGAGCAGTTACAATTTAATTATGCAGGGTACA
The DNA here is from genome assembly GCA_029282475.1 of Phrynocephalus forsythii. NCBI lineage: Eukaryota > Metazoa > Chordata > Lepidosauria > Squamata > Agamidae > Phrynocephalus > Phrynocephalus forsythii. The sequence continues at coordinate 12,444,121 of JAPFRF010000017.1, read as the reverse complement.
CATTGCCCCCCCCAATGAGCTGGGCACTCAAAGAATCATAGAATCCTAGAGTTGGACGAGACCTCGAGGGCCATCTAGTCCGACCCTTGCCATGCAGGAACCCCTATCACAGGACTCCCGGCAATGGCCATCCAGCCTCTGCTTAGAAACCTCCAAAGGAGGAGACTCCACCACCCTCCTTTGTGGCAGCATATTCCACTGACAAACAGCTCTAACTGTTAGGAAGTTCTTTTCCTGTAGTTTGAGACCATTGCCCTGCGTCCTAGTCTCTGAAACCATGGAAAACAAACCTGTCCCCTCTTCAATATGACATCCTTTCAAATCATGAATCTTTAGAGGTTTTTAAGCAGAAGCTGGATGGCCATCTGTCAGAAATATTTTGATGGGGTTCCTGCATGGCAGGCGGTTGGACTAGATGGCCCTTGAGGTCTCTTCCAACTGTATGATTCTATGAAATATTTAAACATGGCTATCATATCCCCTCTCAGCCTTCTTTTTGTAAGGCTAAACCTTCCCAGCTCCCTAAGCCACTCCTCGTAAGACATATGTTCCAGACCTTGTAACCATCCTGGTTGCCCTCCTCTGGAATTGGACATGCAAGAGTATGGATAATTTTGGCCTTAGATTCCAGGTTTTGGGTTTGTTTGTTTTCCTAATTCCTTCCCAGAAGCCCTTCTAAGGCTCAGTCCACTTCTGATGCCTTGGCTTCACTCTCTATCTGGCTTGTGAATTCCACTAAGGTGTAAAAGATCTCTAACCACACCCAGGTCTTCATTGTCACCAATGAAGCTATGTCGTTCCTACAGCCACTGGCATTGCAAGAAGGAAGGAAGGAAGGAAGGAAGTCCAACTTCTCCTCATTAGCAAAGTTTATGGCTACAGGGGCTACTCATGAGGCACCCCTGAGCTCCCATTCCGCCTTTGCTCTTAACAGAGGGAGGACAGCAGGTCTCAAGTGCTTTTCATGGAAACAGAAACAAAAGATAGGTAGTCAGTGTGTTATTATTCTGTAAACCAAAAATCATGAATCTGAGAATCTGGAGGAGGAGCAGAGAAAGGGGGCGGGAGGGGAAAACATGCCCAATGAGCCAGTGAAACTTTCCCTCTGGAGTATCCAGAGCAGTTCAACACCTGCTCAAAGGAACAAACATGATGTTGAGCGACGCTGTTCCCCTTGCAAGGATGCTCAGAACAAGACTTATTTGCCAGCTCAATCACCATGGATACACAGTTCGGGAATTGCTAGTGCTGTGTGTGTGTGTGTGTGTGTGTGTGTGTGTGTGTGTGTGTGTGTGTGTGTGTGTGTGTGTGTGTGTGTGTGTGTGTGTGTGTGTGAGAGAGAGAGAGAGAGAGAGAGAGAGAGAGAGAGAGATTGGGTAAACTGTTCTCGTGTCTCATGCAGCTCAACATCCAACAGGTAACATCAACCATTAACTTTGCTATTTGAGGGAAAGCACATCTAAAACGTTTGCAAAGGGTGTTCTGGAGACAAGTTCAGGAAGAAGGGGGTAGCATGGACATGGGCCAAATTTTCTGTGACTGTAGTGAAATTCAACCCAGGCAGCACCTTACTGTACTTTGTTTTTAATTTTACCTTTGTTTCACATACATCCATAATTTAAAATTTTACAAAATGCTGATACAAAGAAAAAATAGCCCAACAGAAGGAAAACCTAGCTTTCTTTTCCCTTTTGTTGGACGATGGAAGACTTCACCAAATATTGTGCCATTGTAGCTGAATGACCAGTTGGAAAAAAACAGTGAGGTCCCTATCACTATATCATTGCATGCATATAATTTGATTCCCCTTTTACATTAAACCAGGTGCTACCAGCAAGCTTGAAATTTACTGCCAGGACCTTTCTCTTCCCCATAAAAGCTGATAATGTTTTTTGTCCAAAGTGTGAAAACATCCCGGGGGGGGGGGGGAATGCCTCACCTCATCTGGATTCAAGAAGCCTCAGGAGGATCAGAAGTTTCTCAACAGCCTGTCTCAACATTTCAAGAAAACTTGCCTCCTTAAGAAGAATGAGTAATCCTGGGAGTATTCTTCACAAGCCCTTTCAAGCGCGTTCCCTCTCTTTGCGCTGCTTCTGGGGCATTCAAGGTGACTTCCTTGCCAAACCCAACTCTCTCTCCCCTAACAATGAAGGTGGTTCAGAGATGCAGATAACTTCAGAAGTCTCCTGGGAGGTGTAGACTAAAACAATATCATTTCCTACCTTGGAGTGAGCCATCCTTATTATTATTATTTTTGTTTCTCTTCCTTTTCCAAGGAGTCCTGCACAGGAATGGTGTCCTCCTGTATAGGATGCACAACAATCCTGTATGGTTTTACTGGGAGAAAAATGACCATGGAACTTCTATGAAATCCCACAAGAATTCTTTGGGGAGGTGGTGGCAAATCTCACTGAAAAAAGCAAAGGCCCCCTCTCCTTTTCCTCTGCAAAACCAACAGGCTTTGAGTTCCACATCCCTCCCACCTTGGCTTCCCATCCTTCATTCGTAGGAGAGGCGCCCAGGATCAAAATGGGAACTACGAGCAAAGCCTATGGTCTGCCTGTGGTCTTGAAGGCAGGCAAAGGTCTATTCCAGATGCAACATTTATCCCTTAAATTAACAGATTCTGTCCTGATGCTACCACCATCCCATGTATGTGTCTCTCTTCTCCCTTCACTCAGTCCTTTTTTCCTTGTGACTTTCCATTGGTTTTCCTTCTTTCTGAAAGCACCGGGGGCTTTGTGTGTTGGTTTGCACCCAGATCAAAGATTAACACTTCCCCCTTTGCAGCTGATGCCTGCAGTTATAGTGCCAGATCAAAGCATTCAATTAACATTCAATTAGCATTTTTTTAAAAAAGGAAAGGAAAAGAGAGCTACCCTCTTAAAGCTCCACCAGAGAAGCGCCATCAGAGGTTTGTATATCTGTAAGAAAACAGAAGAGCCTGGGATCCATTTACTGAAGGGGTGGTTATGCTCATGTCTCCAGTGTTTCAGGTGAGCTCAAACCTCTCCAGAGTTTTAGATCAAAATGGGGACTTTTGCAGGCAAAACACATTGGGTCTAATGAGGCAGCCCTCTCCCAAATCATAATATGGGCAGATGCGCCTTTTTATTTCTGATGCATCCACTTCTGGGCACAATTCAAATTGCTGGTCTGATGGTGGCAATCTGGACAGTCCCCATCTCCTAGCATGGCAGTTTTAGGGCAAGCCAGGAGGGTGACATGAATTGTGGAAGCGCTCTCTCACTCTCTCGCTTGCTCGCTCTCTGTCTCCTCTGTGTGTGTGTGTGTGTGTGTGTGTGTGTGTGTGTGTGTGTGTGTGTGTGTGTGTGTGTGTGTGTGTGTGTGTGTGTGTGTGTATGTGAGTGAAAATTAACTATTTTATAATTTATAGTTCTATTTCGGGGGCACATACACAGATGTTGAACTACACGGGGTCTGGCATTAAACCCAGCACTGCTGAAGGGAGAAGTGTACACCTAGTAAATTTATTTACTTATTTCAGTTCATTCTATTTCAAACATTTCTATCCAACCGTTCTCTCCAGAAGGACCCACTGTGGTAAAGAGGCAGCCCTGCTGTGGATTTTAATTGGTTCATCCAAACATCACTTCACTTGCTATTTTTTAAAGGCCACAGAACCTTTGTGGTCTTTGTAGACAAAGTTGACAAGCAGGCTTTGCACCTCTATTGGGGGGAAATGACACAGCTGAGCTGTCCCTTTGAGTCCTGGAAGTAAACAACCATTTGCCTGGAGACTTCTCAACACAGACGGGGCAGGAGCACTCAGAATATAAAGCGGAGGTGGTGAGGAAGCATCAAAGCCTGATGGCACTTCAACAGTGAATCCATTTTGCTTGGCAGGAGCATCGGTGGACTGCGACCTCCCTTTGTCACGGGCAAGGCCACCCAGATGCTTCTGACGAAAAAGGGGGCTGCAAGCCACAAAATCTGCTTATTGGCTCACTGAATCAGCAAGACTACAGGGCTGGATGGCACCCTGAGGGTCATCAAGTCCATCCCTCCATTCTTAGGCAGGAAATCCACCCTGGAAAATATTGCTGAAGAACGGCCAGCCAACCCCTGGCTTTTGGGTAGCACAAGACCCTTTTCTGACTTGGCTGCTTACAGAGAGCTATTATGGGCATTTTCTACTGGAGGAAATGGAACAGATCAAGGCATGTCTCAAACACCACAACAGGCAAAACTGTAACACTCAGAACCACTGCCTTCACAGGGACATGTGGTGGAGAGGGCCTTCTCTACGGCTGCTCGCAGACTGTGGAACTCCCTCCCACTGGAGGCCAGCCGGGGCCCATGTTGGCTGTCCTTTTGCAAGCCAGCCAAGGCCTTTCGCTTCAGGCTGGCTTTTCCTTAATAACTGGTTGGGCGAGTTAAGTTTTAAGGGTTGTGCCTTACTGTTTTGAATTTAGTGCTGATTTTGTTGACTGTCTTTTAGTGTGGCATGGGTTTGATCTTTTTTTAGCATTTATATACACACTTCCTTTTGCTTTAAGCACTGTCTTTTAATGATGGAAGCCGCCTTGGGTCTTTTTAAAGGAGAAAGGTGGGGTACAAATATCGTAAATCAGTAAATATTTTATATGAAAGACAGCTGGGAAGTAAGCCTCGGGCAAGCAGTTTCAACCTCTGAGAAGCCATACAGAAGCGGGGGAAATGATGACATCAGGGAGAAAGGGGTGGCTGTCTATGAAACCCCTTCAGAAGGCAGTGTTTGGCCCCAGGGCGTGACAGTCCCCCACCCAAAGGATACTGACAAACTCTTGCGGAACAGGACAATGGACAGCTCACTGTGGGTAGGGTTTGCCAGCAGAAGGTCTCAAGCCAGCTAAAATGCACACCAAGAAACACAGACTTCGGAAATTTGCTACAGCCGTTCGTGGCGGAAGGCTATGTGATGAATATTCAAAATCATCATCATCCGTTTTGGGGACATGGTGGCTCAGCAGACTCAGGCTTTGAAAATTTTTGGCTGCAAAGTTGGCAGCTCTGCGGTTCGAATCCCGGGTGCCACACAGCAAAGGGAGCTCCCGCTGTTCACCCCAGCTCCTGCCAGCCTATCAGTTCAAAAGCATGCAAATGCAAGTAGATAAGTACGTTCCGCTGTAAAAAGCAGGAAGGTAAAACAGTGTTTCCTTGCAGCCATGGCAGCTACATGGCCACGGACTTGCACAACACTGGCTCTTCAGCTTGAATTTGGAGATGAGCACTGCTCCTAGAGTCGGGCGCGACTAGCACCCATGTGTGGGGGGAAACCTTTACCTTTTTTACATTCTCAGTGTGCTCATGGGATTTCTCAGCTGCCTGTAAAAAATCCCATTGTCTCCTGTGCCTCTTTTACTTTCTCCATGTTTCACTTGTCCTGTGCAGGACAAGTTCCAGTTCCTGCACGGCTTGGTGAATCCTGTACAGACAAGATACCATACTCTGCATGGACTGTGTTGATCCTGCACAGATTTGCTTTTGTTCCAGGGTTGGGGTGGGGGTGGGGAAAGGGGACCATGAAATATCCAAGCAATCCTATCCATTTCTCAAAATATTTCTTGGAGGGCAAGTGGACATCCCATACAGAAAAATCTCCCTGGCAGGAAACCTCCCTGTCCCTTTCTCACTGAGAAGAAGAGACTGTGAGATTCCCATCCCAAATGAGATGGAAAAGCTTCCCTCACTAGACCTGTGTTAATACCTTCACCTCTATACCACATGCCATGGTTCAGACGTTAATACTGACAGAAGCTGCAGTCACATAATCAGATGAAGACGGAGACTGGGCAGGGCAGCAAGGAAGGAACTAGAAAAGATTGTCACGTGTAAGGAGGTGTCACTGGAGACCCAGACCAAGATAATCCACGCCCTTGCCTTCCCAATCACCTTGTATGGGTGTGAAAGCTGAACAGTGAAGCACGCTGACGGGGGAGGGGGGATGATTCATTTGCAATATGATGCCGATGGAGAGCTTTACAGATACTCTGAATTGCCCGCAGGACAAAGGCATAGATCCTATATCAAATTAAGCCTGAATTATCTCCGGAGGCAGAAACGCTGAAGCCACTGCTCTCCTGCTTTGGGCACATCCTGAGAAGGCAGGATTCTTGGTGGTGGAGGCGGGGGAGGTAAGGCTGAAAAGGTGGAAGACCGCAGGAAAAGAGGGAGATCAATGACAAGAGGGGTTGGCTGCCTAAAAAACGCCACCGGGTTGTGTTTACAAGCAGGGCAGCAGAGGACAGGACATTCTGCAGATCATAGGGCCACCCTCAGTTGGAGGTGACGCAATGGCACATGGCAACCACAACAAACCCATCAACTTAGGCAGTTTGGGCTTCCAAAGAACAGAGCACATCCTGCTGTCTCAAGGTGGGAGCTGTGAGAGCAGAAAGACGCTCACCCACATAGAAGGTAATTTGTTTTCCTCTCCAAGTAACTGGGGAAAGTAAAAGCACTACAGCAGTTTGGGAGGAAGGCCCGTAACTCAGAGAGAGACCAGGGGACTGCACTGAACAGGGCCAACTAGCAAGAGATGAGTTTCTAATAAGCATATGCTGTCCCTTTTAACCATTGTATTTTTAAAGTGGCCTCAATGCAACAGCACTGAACCAGCACGACACCTTAAATCCCATTCTGATACGTTCGTTCTATGGTCAAGATCTGCTGATTACCACCACTTCACAAGTGATTTTCTGGCATTTATATAAAGGAATATTCTATGCTACGGTTAGCGAACCTATGGCATGGGTGCCAAAGTTGGCACTCGGAGTCCTTTCTGTGGGCACCCGACATTGCCCCTTCACAGCCACCTGTATTCAGGTCAAATTGCTGTATTGGCACTGTGGGAAAAATTAGTAGGTTTTGAATCGCAATTTGGGCACTCGGTCTCTAAAAGGTTCGCCATTACTGTTTTATGCCATTTTGCACATGGATTTCGAGACTCGACAGCTTTTAATGCATCCTTAAATAGCATTTGCCTTTTTTGCAGTCATGTCACAATGTTGGCTCATAGTCAGCTTCTCATCTACAAGAATTGCAAGATGCTTCTCACTCCTGGCATTACTGAGCCAAATACCCCTCATCTTGTAAGCTCATCTGAACATTTGAGATTGGATTGGCTTTGATTCCTTGTGGCCCGGTGCAGACATCTCGGTTTTTGACATAGATCAGGGGGTATAAATATTGAGCTAGATTAGGGGTTGACACTTTGGGGGGGGGAGGGAGAGGGGACCTGGTCCCAGACATTACAGTCTCAAAAATCACTGTCTTAATGCAGGGTTGCCTTAATGTTATTGGGTTTCATTTTCCATAACACCTGACCATCAGCTGGTGGCTGATGGGAGCTGTAGTTAAAGCTGGGACATAGGTTTGCTAACTGGGTCAGATTACAGAGATCACATTACACCCCTACTAAAGCATCTCCACTGGCTGCCAATCACCTACCGGGCACAATTCAAGGTGCTGACTTAAACCTACATATCACTGCACGACCTGGGTCCAAGCTATCTCAGAGATCGAATCTCACAGTATGAACTAACTTGGGTGTTAAAGTCTTCAGGAGTGGCATTTCTCACCATCCCTCCACCCTCACAGGTACGTCTCGTGAGAACCCATGAAAGGGCCTTCTGAGCTGTGGCACGCAGACTCTGGAACTCCCTCCCACTAGAGAGGCCAGGACTGCCCCATCTCTGCTGTCTTTCCGGAAACAGGCAAAGACCTTCCTCTTCAGGCAAGCTTTCCCTGAATGATGGACTACCTACTGTGCCTTTATATGAATCTACCATACATTGCTACGCAGACCTTGTGTTTAAAACCACTTATAACTTTGTGTTTATATTTCCACATGTGTGATTGCATTGACACCATGCTATCAATTGTTAGTTATTATGTTGCCTTTTAATGTTATAGGACAGGGCTGTTCAACTTTGAACAGGTCTACTCTTTCCGACCCAAAGTGCCTGAGGGCTACTACACTAAAACCTCTACTTACAAATTTTATCTGTTTGTTTGTTTGTTTATTTATTTATTTATTTATTTATTGAACTTATATACCACCCATCTTCCCGAAGGAACTCCGGGCGGTTCACAACATAAGAAATACTAATAACAGCTATAAGGCAATTTAATAGTTTAAAAACAGTTAAACACAAGTAGCCAGACTAAGCGGTAAAGCGTGCCTTTGCAGATGGCGGGGGGGGGGACATGTTCCGAGCATATGGTCATAACTAAAAACCTTTGTAAGTAGAGCAGCGGTTTCCCATAGGAATGCATTGCAAACCAATTAATCTGTTCTAGAGGGAACAGATTTCAATGTACCATGGCCCTTGAACTGCGCCACTCGGCTGAGACTGTGGGCTGGAAGACCCAGAACTTTGCTGGGGCAGTGGTGGTCCTTGGGATGGGGGAGGGAGGGGTGGAGAACTTATCCCCTCACTTTTTTATTGATGACCGGCAGTGCCAGGACCCTGCCTGTCATAGAACCTGAATGTGAAGGGTTAAATGCTGAAGAACAGCAGGAGGAGCCTTGCAGTTCAACTCAGCAGGCAGCTGAGTCTGAGGACCGCAGCTGAGGGCACATCTCCTCCTCCTATGAGGGCTAGGAACAGGATCCTGCAAAGAAGAACTAACAGGAGAGCCAGGGAAAGGATCTTTAATGATAGGCGTAGAATTAGATCTGAAAGCCCTGAGTTCTAGCAGGAGCCTTGCCAGAGATATGGGTGTGTTCCCTGGTTTAGGATAAAGCTAGCAAGTTTACCCTGAAATCTCTGTGGGAGCAACGCGTCACTTACCTTGTCACCACGTTCCTGTGTGTATCCAGACTCTGTTTCCTGACCTTGGACCGGCTTTCTGACTACGATGTTTCTCTGTACCCTTGAACTTGGCATTTGGCTCTGTAAGGTACTTTGGCTTTGATTCGGACTGTACTTTGTTCATTATCTGGATTACAACTAAAGTTCCTGGCAAAGAACTGAACTTGGCTTGCTGTGTGTTCTGTGTGCAGGGCTTGACAGGCAGGCTACTTTTGAACCCTTCATGGGCTACCAGTAGCCCGCAGTCTACCTGTTGGGCAGGCCTGGTATAAGATATCCCTCAATTCCCTGTTTCTCAAATTGAATATGTCTTAATTGTAATGGACTGTACATTGCCTCTCCTTACTGTAAGCCACCTTGGGTCCTTTTCTAAAGAGAAAGGTGGGGTAAAAATACTAATAAATAAATAAATAAATAAATAAATAAATAAATAAATAAATAAATAAATAAATAGGGGGTTGAGGCACAAATGATTCATCAGACTTGCACCCTGAAATCTTTTCTACAGAAAATGCTGGGGATAAAAAGGTACTGACATTGTTGTAAGACACTGACATACAACAGCTCCCTGTTTGGTCACTAAATAGTCAGATGAGTAACCCAAAGCTGATTCCAAGCATAACTTTGAAAAATGACTTGTGTTACTTGAAGCCCAGCCCACCCCACCCACCCCACAAAAACCCTCAGCAAGCCCGGCCAACAGCTAGGTGCTATCATCCCAAAAAAGTAACTTTTCTAAATACAGTAGCCAAAGTAGTAATTATTTCCAGACATCACTAATGGGTGGTGGTGGAAATCACTTATTTCATTCTTGTGGGTGAGAATTAAAAATATTGAAGTTTTTTTTTCTTTCTGGATTGGGTGCAATTTTTTTTCATTTTGAGATCACTTTGTAAAAAAGAAATCATAGATGCAGGATAAGGGGGTGTACAAAAAACTCATCCTTGTTAATCTGCATATTCTACATATAAATGCTTGCCTTTGAGGCAAAAATGAGGTTTTAATGTACAGTATGTTTTTGGACTTTTTTGCTGAAGTTCTATGGATAGAAAAGGTCCACATAATTTAGCTTTCATGCTGGAACATATTATCTCTGGTTTCCAATTTTATCCAGTGAAGGGAGTCAAAGTGTCAAAATACCCTCCCTCCCCCCCTTTACAATGCTGATGAGAAAATCTGTGAATATTCATTGCGTCCTTCTCACGCAGCTGGACAGAACAAAATGTTCTCTGCTTCTAATGTCACTTCAAACTTTACTCTGTGGATAAGAGATCAAACCTTCAGTCCCTTCATAAGTCCTGATTTACAGGGAACTGAGAACAAGAAACTTTTGCTTCTGTGTGAAATCACAGCAAGACACTGCTGGTCAAAACCAGTGGTGAGTTCCCATCCTTGATTCCCGTATGTTTTGATCTACAAGCTCCATCATTGCCAGCCAGTAAGGCCAATGGTCACTAATGAGGGGCATTGTGATTCCAAAATAGTTGAGAACCAGAGGTGGGTAGACCCTATTGAGCTAAGGCAGACAAATACACTGAGTTTTAGAATCGAGTCATGGAAATTTATAGGACCCACTTGTTCATAAGTAATTTAAGTTCCATTGATTTTAATTGATCTACACTATTCTGGGCTAAAATTGGATTTAACTTAGAATCAGACCATGCTGTGGCTTCTGTGTGAGAATGGTGGGTCTGAATGAACATTTTTGACTGTATATCAAAATCTTCCCTTGGAAAACCATTTCTGAGCACCTACCTAGTAAGGTCATGCATGAGGTTCACGCATGCCCATAGTCCTCATGAGTACAAGGAGGGGGTGGCCAATTAGCACAGCCCAAAAAACTGCCCACATTCGCTCATGCCTTCCTCAGGAAGCCCAGGTGCTTTGGGACCCCTCCCCCCGGACTCGCCCCTCTCCTCCAAAGTTCAACAGGGGGGGACAAGGGGTTAAAAGGGTTGCACCCTTCTGAATAGCCATCTCATCTTATTCATCTAACATTCTCAGCAGGCAGAATTAAAAACAACACACCTTTTAAGCCTCTTTGGGGCTTAAATTGCAACCACAATCAAAACAGTCTGAACTATAAACAGACAAGACAGATGGAGGGAGACATTGTTTTAAGCAAGAGATGCCCAGATCCAGGAAGAAATGCCAGCTGGGTTTCTTTTTTTGTTTTAAAGGCCCTTTTGTTACCCCAACTATTATCTTGTCTTCCTTCCTTCTGTTAAACAGGTAAGAATCTAGAGGGGCAACCTGGCACCTTACCAGCTTCTGCACACACACGCACACACACACACACACACACACACACACACACGCACACACACACACACACACACACACACACACACACACACACACACACACACACACACACACACACACACACACACACACACACCTGTGTTTCTCCCAAGAGAAGCCTGACCCCTTTCGTCATTGAGAGGACCCAAACAAGAACCTGCCAAGTTGCTTCTTCCGCAGATCCGCAGATCTGCAGACGGCCCCAGCAGGAGCCACCAAAAAACGTCCATCCTTCTCGGGGACAAAATAGGCGCACCCTGGATCCGTTGCACCTGCCAAGGGATCAGCCCCTGCGCTCCAGCCTCCAGCTTTCACCAGGCAAGCCCTGGCAACTGGAGAAGCAGGACATCAAACACGGTGACATGATGTTTTTGTGTGGAAGGCTTCAACAACATTGCAGCCCCTGGGTGCGCATAGGAAGCATGCCAACACACACACACACACACACACACACACACACAACATGATGAAGATGTTTAAAACTAGCACACCAGTGTTCCCTTTGCCCCATGCCCCCCCTCACACGCCGATGCCCCAGCGATGAGAAGGGTCCTTACCTGAAATCCGATTCTGGCTTCACTTTATGCAACACTGATGCTCAAGACAAGATGCATTTACTTGTCGAGGGGGAGGGAGGGAGGGAGGGAACAGGCAGCGGGAGGCGTCTGTGGCTTCCCGATGGTGCTTCGTATGCCTCGGCCCAGGAGAGGGCTGGCTCGTGGCCCGCTGATGCGCGCGGATGATGATGCGTGGGCTTGGGCTGTTTTCATGCTCCACAGCCTCTCGGTAAGAAGCTGGTGACCGCAAGAGGGCTGTCGGCTGCTCTGCGGCTCAGCAAACCTTCCCGTGTTCCTCTCTCGCAAGGAAACACAAAGAAGAGTTCTGACCGCTGTGCGCTAGCCAGAAACAAAAGGCAAGCCAGGAGGAGAGGACAGGAGAGAAATCCAAGGGACCCCAGGAGGAACCTTCTCTCCAAAGGGGCACAGGAGAAGCCAGGCCTACCTGCTGGTGGGATGTGAACCGGGAAATTGTGGGGGGCAGGGAGGGGCAGGAAAGCAGAAACATTTTACTACCAAAAGGGGGGGGGGTTATATATTATACAGCCACAGTCTTTGTTTACTAGCTGTTTTCAGTGGAGAAGAAGGGGGGGAGGCATCCTGGCACATTTGAAAGGGCAGCACAGACTGAAAGCAATTATTCACACAGATGAACATAAGGTTCATGAGGTGATTTATATTATCCTGATTTGGCCTATATTTCTTTCATGGCCTTAGCAAAACAAATAAACAAATATTTTTAAAAAGCCAAGTTGAGAATGATTGAAGATTCTTGCCTACTACCTACCTACCTACTACATACCCACGCACCCATCCATCCACCCATCCCTCCCTTGCAGTTTAGCAGCAAATTAAAACATATATTGGCCAAGTGATAAAATTAAAACACTAACAGCACAACCAAATGGTCTCTGAAATAGTTTCCAAGTAACAGCAGGACACAAGGCAGACTATCAGTTAACCTGGGTCAAGAGAGAGATTGAGAGAGAGAGAGAGAGAGAGAGAGAGACAGATGCTCTCTACCTGGGGCTTCCTTGGAAGGTAATGCAGAGGCTTCAGCTGGTGCAGAATACTGTGGCCAGACTAGTATCGGGCACCAAAAGATTCCATCATTTTATCACTACACTGGCCACACTGCACTAGCTGCTGATCCGTTATTGCATTGACTTCAAGGTCTTAATGTTGACATACAAGGGCTTAAAGTAAACAGTTTGGGCCCTTGCTATCTGTCCGAACGGCTCCTACCCCAGAGTACGGCCCAGCGCACTCGTGCGTTGTAAGCAGGTCACTTGAGGGTGGTGACACCGAGGGAGGCCTGCAAGGCAACAAGGAACCGGGCCTTCTCGGTGGTTGCCCCTAAACTGGGGAATCAACTCCCTTTGGAGATCTGTCAGGCCCCCACCATGCTGCCCTCCAAAACATGATTGAAGACTTGGTTATTCAAATCTGCTTTCCCTGGTTATTGGTTGTGTCGCTGCTCCACCGTTTCTGACTTGTTCTCGTCTGCCCTTAGCCTGTCTTATATATCCCTGTTTTTCTATGAGTGACGTTTGACTTAATTATATTTTTACTTGTATTTTTGTTATTATGATGATTTTGTATTGTAATATATTGTAATTGTCTATTTTATCCTGTAAACTGCCCACAGTGGCTTCCTGTCAGATGGGCGGTATGTAAAATGAACAAACAAACAAACAAACAAACAAAGTTTTCAGTTGCCCCCTAAAGGCCAAGAGGGAGGGAGCCAGAGTCACTCCTCCAGGGGTGGTCCCAGAAGGTCACTGCCATAGAATCATAGAATCATATGAGTTGGAAGAGACCTCCAGGGCCATCCAGTCCAACCCCCTGCCATGCAGGAACCCCCATCACAGGACTCCCAACAGATGGCCATCCAGCCTCTGCTTAAAAGCCTCCCAAGAAGGAGACTCCACCACCCTCGTTTGTGGCAGCATCTTCAACTGCTAAAGAGCTCTAATCATCATGAAGTTCTTCCTAATGTTCAAATGGAAGTCCTTTTCCTGCAGTTTGAAACCATTGCCCTGAGTCCTAGTCTCTAAAGCCATGGAAAACAAACCAGCCCCTTCTTCAATGAGACATCCTTTCGAATATTTAAACATAGCTATCATAGCCTTCTTTTTGAAAGGCTAAACGTTCCCATCTCCCTAAGATGCTCCTCATTTCTTCCAGACCTTCAACCATCCTGGTCGCCCTCCTCTGGAGCCACAGGTCTCTCACTGAGGAGGAGACCCTGCCTCTTTTAGAGGACTATTAAGGGGGATTTTTGTCCCTCTGCCCCTCTATGTTGGGGGGGGGGAATGTCTGGGAATAATTGTTAAAAAGAGGAAGTGCTGTGCACACACCAAGAACTGGTGTGGTGTGCCAGATAAGTATTTAACCAGCATTCACAATGCCTGGGTTCAAACCCAAAATCGGTCATGTAAGCTCATGGGATTTGGGGGAGGGGGGAGAGAGAATCACTCCTTGAACACCTCCAGGTCTCAAAACCACTACTAGAACTGGCTTGATGGCCCCCAACATACACATGCAAGCATCCATGACTCAAAGAACAGTAGAACTAGAGAGGGGCCCCCAGGGTCACCCCCAATGAAGGATATTCACCACCACATATTTATCATCAGGGGCACATATTCGTCTGATCCATGCACAAAAAACTCCCAATGAAAGACAGCCCAGCACCTGCTCAGGAAGCCCCCTACCCTAAGAACGTCCTTCATGTTTTCCAGAAATTATCTTCCTTGAAATTTGAAATTTCCACCCTACCTTCTGGAGCTACCAAAAAAAAAAAAACCATCTGGGAGCCCAGCTGGCTACTAGTCACCTACCCTTCCTCCCTGCCAAGCTCACTGTGCCTCATCTCTTTAAAAGTCCTTCTGCATGGCTTGGTTTCTAAGGCCTTTTGCATCTACGTTAACCTTCTCTGGACTTGGTCACATCCAGGGATTTCCAAAGTCATTGGACTACAAATCTCTTTCTACCTGATATGCACACACCTTATAGACCAGTGATGGCCGACCTTTTAGAGACCGAGTGCCCAAACTGCGATTCAAAACCCACTCATTATTCACAAAGTGCCAACACAGCCATTTAACCTGAACACAGGTGGCTGTGAAGGGGTGATGTCGGGTGCCCACAGAAAGGGCACCCGTGCCATAGGTTCGCCAACACTGTTATAGACACTTAAATGTGGCTCATCTGGGAATACAAATTATAAATCGGAAGGCTTAATATTAGGGTATCTCTGCACAAGCTTTCTTTTCCTGCCCACGCACTAGCTGGGAGCTTTCTTTCTGAACAGAAAGCTTGGCCAAACTAGGGCTAGCTCGTGATCAAAGCCCTCCAATTTAAGTCTTTTTGGGGGGGGGTAGAGTGAACCACACCTAAGTCCATAAGGCCTGTAGAACTCCTAGAATGGAGAATTATGGGACTTGGTATTACACCTCCCATCAACCAGTAATCAGAGATTATGGGAATGCATGTCCTCCTTGAAGCACCCCCCAACTCTATATACTACAGCCAATGAATATCTGGTATGAAATATACATCCCATCCCATATTATATTGCACACCTCATTCTGCTGCTATATGTCTGAAGAAGTGGATGTGAAGTCCACGAAACGTTACATTAAAATATGAAAGTTAAGGTGCCACATGTTTTGTGCCTTTTGCTTTGCTTTGTTTTGTTTTTCTTTGATTTTTGCCTGATATTCTTGAAAAGACCAACACAGCTACCCTCTCTGAAATTTTATTTATTTAGTTTTATTTGTTTATTTGATTTATATACCACCGCCATCTAGAAAAAAGCTACTCTGGGTGGTTGCCTACTATGCAAGGCACTGCATTAAGCCAAATCGAGTGGAGATCCATCAACCACATGAAGAAACTTGCACAAGTACAAACTGACATCATCTTCCTCACCAAATGCAAACAACAAGACTGCATCCCAAAAGGACTCAAAATAATAAACCCATTAAAGTCAACATACCCTACAGACTACGGAGACAGATTGTGCAATACTCTATCCAAGAAGCTACTTAACCACTTGATCAAAATCCTCTACAGCAAACAAAGGGGACTACAACTCTTGAACAGTATACACAGCATC
The DNA here is from genome assembly GCA_029282475.1 of Phrynocephalus forsythii. Taxonomy (NCBI): domain Eukaryota; kingdom Metazoa; phylum Chordata; class Lepidosauria; order Squamata; family Agamidae; genus Phrynocephalus; species Phrynocephalus forsythii. Next base: position 12,428,318 of record JAPFRF010000017.1, on the reverse strand, counting down.
AACCCTCTGCAAGAGACTCTGAACAAATATTCAACACTACAAGGCAACAGATCTATGAAAAACATCTCACTTCACTAAAGGAAATGAAGAATAAGAAACTGGGAAATCTACCACACAGTCACCTGACTCACAACAAGGACAACATGGACTTACAAAATAACATCATAAATTTATCCGGCTACAAACTGAGCCAACCAGAAGAATCTATCCATACTTGCAGTCTGTCCTTCTGTCCCACCAAACCCACACAGAAGATCCAACCACCAAATACCAAAACTAATTACAGAACCTCATGAAAGACCTCCCTGGAAACTAACGTGAACAACTCCTGCAGAATACACCACAAGAACCTCAACCAGCAATCTTCTATCTTCTACCAAAAATACATAAACATGGTCGACCAATTGTATCAAGCATCAACACCATCAGAGTTGGAGTATCTGGATACTTGGACAACGTTCTCAAACCCTATGTTACCAATGAACCCAGTTATGTAAGGGGCACCACAGACTTCCTAAGGAAACTTCAGTCCACAGAGAACCTTCCCGATAATACCATCCTAGCTACAATGGATGTAGAAGCTCTCTATACCAACATACCACACAAAGATGGACTACAAGCTATCACTAACACCATCTGAGACAAGGAAGAATCCAACATAATACCACCCTCTGTGACTTTGTGCTCACACACAACTATTTATTTATTTATTTATTTATTTATTTATTTATTTATGTATTGCATTTTTATACTGCCCATCTTCCAGAAGGAACTCTGGGCGGTTTACAATTAAAAATAAAACCAGCAGTATATAACAA